>VZTS01016654.1:51968-100839 GCA_013400795.1 Pluvianellus socialis
TCCTGCCGGGCTGGCGTCGCGACGGCTCCCGGGGCGGCGGCGGCCGCCGGCGGGTCGGTGCTACCGCGCTCTCTGCGCGCAGAAAGCCGGGCCAAAGCCTGCCCTGCCGCCCCCGGGGAACGAGCGGTGCTGCGTCTCTCCCCACGGAGTCCTGAGTCCTTTATATCCCTCCTTGTCCAGTTGCTTTTCGAGTTATTATCCATAACTTGAGGATTGTTGTGAATCTTTCCTTAATTCCCATTTGTGTTAATCCTCCCTCTAGTTGAGGAAATAACAGGGGTGGTTATGTAAAACTATGTGAGGTATAATTATATATATTGTTTTTTAAGCTGAATACCTCTCAAGTAAAGAAATAGTGGCTTCATTTTACTCTGAAGAGTAAAACATGGGCTGTAATGCTGTAGGACTTGGGTGTTCTCCAAGGTGTGTAGAATGTTTAGGCGACAGTGGGCATCAACAGTTTGCCTTTGAGAGTGACTAACTCTCCTCAAAGTCTCTGCAAAACCAAGTTTGCCTCAGCTGTCTCTGTTGCTCATCATTCTTCTCAGCTAATGAAGGTGGGGGGGAAATGGCTGGAAAGGGACAAGGGAAGTGTGAGGCCCCTTCTTTCAAGATTGTTACTTGCATTTCAACTCTCTACCAGTGGCAATTGCAGTTTGGATATTAACATTAAACAACAGGAAGCAAATATCTATTGGAGGTGTCTATAAGCAGCTAACCACGTAATTACACTTAAGTTATTTGAGAGATCTTATGATGCTGTGTGTCTTAGGCTGCTGGCTTCCAAATTCAAGATGAGCTATTGCTGCCCAAAGAGGCATGATAGGTGATCTCAGGAATGGTAGTAAATAGTCAAATGTGCAATGGCTGTTTGTGAGAAACTTAATATTTACATACTGTCATTATTATGACTTTATAATAAATGTTGGTGGTTTATTGTGTTCTTTTAGAATCAGAAGTTTGGGAATGGCTATCTTATGCTGTGCAAATCCCTCACTCTATCTCCCCATTCTAGTGGGAAATACTAAGCTCAGTGGTGAATTCCATTAGCAATGTTTATTGAATCTTTTGATGCTGACTTGTCATGTTTTTCTACCCCTACCTCTATATTTCTGCAGAATCCTGTAGACTGTTGGGGGGGGCAGTATAGTACCATCCTTATTTTTTCATGTGATCTTCCTTTTTTTTCTCTGTTTTCTCTTCACATTTTTTCCTGACTCCAGTGACTTCCCTCACCTGCTAATCTTGTTCTGGCGTATCCTTCCAGAGTTGTCATCTTCATCCTTTTCTGTTCTGTTTCTTCTTGTAATAAGAATGTGATATGATCTTTTGTAAGATTAGGTGAGATCATCTTGCTTTTGAATTACTGTCTCTTCTGCTCATTCTGATATCCTTGGCTGAATTGTCCGGTGTTAGGATTTTTTTGCTCTGGTTCTATTTTTGGGGGTGTCTGTTCTTTGTAAACCAGTGCAAATACATGTGCTGTCTGGAATTGGCATCCTGCTGAAAGTCAATGGATTCCATAGTCTTTCTACTTGCCTTGTTTGCTCTCTCTGACATCGCAATGATATTCTCAGGTGACTTTGTTTCCTCCTCATTCTTAAACACATCAATCTGTTTGATTTTTCTAGTACTGTAGGTGAATGTTTTCTTCCTGTGTGCCCGGATATTTTCATTCAAATATATGAAGTCACTATTTTGGTACTGATAATTCTTTGATCTGCTTCATATTGATCTTCTCTTGTTTGAAGTATGCAATACCTAAATGTTCATGTTCACAATTGAAGCATGGTTGAAATAAAACTCTTAATACTCCTTCGTCTTGATTGATCTGTGCAGCAGTGCTGTCTCAGTCATACTTCAGTGTGAGGTGTGAGGCTGATTACTCTGACACATAGTAGACATGAGTACCTAGAAAGGAGTTTCAGTCACTCTTGCAGATTGGTTTTGCTTAAGATGTTTGCACGATAGCTTTTCCTGACTTTTTGTGCAAGTGAAACCTGCTTAGACTTTTACCCACTTAACTGCTGCAACAAACCTCCTGGCCTTGAAAAAGTGCTGTATTGTTTTGCCTGTGTCCTTTCGTCTGACTAACACAGAGCTCTTTTAACGTGTTCCTTTTACCATGGCATCCTTTTGTTTCAATTAATTCATTGGTTTTTCCTTTTCCAACAGTGTATCAGTTATCTTTACCTTCTAGATTCTTATGTCTTAGTCTATATTCTGTCCACTGACAATGTCAATATTGCCTCCAAGCAACCATTCTACTAATGTCATTTAAGCCTTCACGCTATTTTAATGGTTGATGTTTCTGTGATGCATTTCTTCAAAGTTACAAGCATTCCCTCTAACATTCTCATAACTACTTCATTTTCTTCATTCTAATAATTCCTTGAATTTTTTCATTAATTTATTTTTCCTTTTTCTTTAGCGAGTTGATGAAACTGTACATCTGCCTCGTTATAGTGGTTTAATGGCAAACTGTGTCTTGGCAGAAGAAGGTTGTTGGATTAAGGGGGTCCTCTACTGCAGAGAAGGGGGATGAATGATGAGGTGGTCCAGGTGCCAGTTTTCCGGAGAAGTTTGTACTGTGAAGTTTCCTAGGAACAGGTCCTGGTTTTGGCATTGCCCCTCATCATGATAGGAGGTGACCTGGTAAGCGTGGAGCTAATAAAGAGGAGGAGAGAGTAACTTTTCCCTGATTGTGTGAAGTTTGATTGACTTTGTCACAAAGACTTAGTGCTGTTACGATAAAAGCTTTGGCTCTGGCACTGTGAGAAGTTTGATCATTGAAAACCAGGATTTTGGAATGGTAGGCACAATTGTTATTGTTAACTATTGTATAAAGTAGTCACTGAATGGTATTAGAAATTTTCTTTGAAGTCTTTGGTGTGATGTTCTTTGTTGGTATTCTAGCTGGATCACATCTTAAAACGGACACTGCACACACGTGACACTGAGGTATCGTGGAGACCCAGACAACTTCCCATGAGGCATATAGCCATGTAAACCTGAATGCTTTTCTCATTAACTCGCTGTTAATAGCCAACTAGTAATTTGTTTGTATATAACTTGCTGCTGAAGCTGCTCTTTAGATGATGGGATCTCCTTGTGTTTGAATTACTTTATCACCTTTCAGTCACTGAAAAGGTACGTGTTTTTCTCAGGGCTAAAACTTGATGGCTTCCCTTTCAGCAGGTGCCTGCACTACCTGTGTTGGCAAACTCTCTCCTTAGACACCATACACAATTTATTTTGCTTTCTAAAACCGTTAAGCATACAGTTCATGATCATAACAAGGTTACTGTGTGTAACTGCCTTATACATAGAGGGGATGGCAGACTTGAAGCTGACATTGCTTTTGTGCTGTTCCTGGGTTTTTTACCCCAACTGTGTAATTCTTCTTGCCTTATGGTGGCTTTCAGAGAGGGGAAGGTCTGTTGTTACTTTGAGGGGAAAAGCTGACATGCGTCAGAGTCTCTGGCATTTGTAGACCCTAAAACCAAGATTTTTTTATTTCCTGTGGTGATTTACCTCAGATAAACTAGTGGATGCAAAGTTTGGTCGAGTGATTTGGGTGTTTTTTGGGGGGGTTGTTTTTTTTTTTTGAGATGTCCTAGTAATACACACCCAAATGCCATGAAGTCCTGTTTCATTTACAAGACAGAACTGTCTAAATACTTTAATAATTTTTGTTAACACTTTTTGGAGTTCTTTATAAATATTTAATCTACGTTGCAAAGTAGTTGGGTTGCCTCATGGTTTTCTTCTTCCTGTCATAAGCAACTTTTTTTCCATTTCTGACTTGTAGCACTTGCTTTGTATGAAGTACCTGAGCTAAAATAGTAAAATTGCCTAACGCAGAGGTTAACCTATTTCTGTTAGTGCCATGAGGGCTTGGGAAATGAAATAACACATGCTCTGCAAACACAGGAGGTTTGTGCTTTAAATATGGTGTATGGAATTTTTAGTTCATCTTAAATATGTAAAAGGCATTCTACCTTTCCATGCCAGCTATGGAAGTACTGCCTGGAAGTAGTCTGCTTACTCATGCTATAGGAGACAAAAAAAATAAAGGGTTTGAAGGTGAATGAGACCATCAGATGTTTTATGTCATAAAAAGAAGCTTATCAAAGTTCTGAAAACAAGGCAGAAATATCTTTGTCCTGAAGTCAGTGACACTCACCATGACATCAGTAATGAAGTCTGGCTATAAATGATGCAGTCATATTTCTTGTACTTTCTAACATTAAGTATGATTGGACTTTGCTTATGGGGTCTTTTTTGGCCATCAGCTGTTGGTGTTGTAGCTTGCTCATTGCTTTCAATCTCTTTATAGCTGCTGGAAAAGTCTTGGTTTGTTATCAACACCTTTGGAATTGTATAATGCTGCATATTGCCTGTATCTCTTTTAATATGTTTTCTTAGTGTGATTATTCTGCTGTTTACAACTTAAATAGTATCAAGATGAAAAAAACACTTTTGTGGCCTGAGCTGTTCAAATAAGTATAATTAAACTTAACTTTGAACTTCATTTTTTCTTGACCCTCAGATAAGCTTTCACAGGCAATAAATTACCACTCTGTATATTTTTAGTGAGTTAACAACCTAATTGCTGTTCTCCTTTGTAACACTCTTTTGTTGTTCACAGGTATGATCTACTTTTTTTCTCAGGTGGTGTATTATGATGAGTTAAAATCAGAGCAGTTGTTCCCAACTTGTATGCTTTTAGTGTTGAAGATCGCTTCTTCTGATCTAAGTAAGGGCTCGCTTGCCTGCAAGTTTCTCAGTGGATTTTCTTTTTTCTTTTTTCTGCTTCTCATATAGCTTTCCACATAGTCAGGCACTGTTGCACTTTAAAATGTATTTTCGAGTAAATTTAAAAAGAAAGTGAAACAGCTTAGTTCTCAGCTTTAAAAATAAAATCACCTCATAATAACCTGGCTACAGTAGGTCTGGTGAGGAGTTGACAGTTGTTTTCTTGACACGGGGCCTGGGTTCCTTCTAAAATCTAAAGATTAATTGGAGTTACCAAGGTGGTTGGGAACCTGGGTTGCGTGAGGAAAGGCTGAAGGAACGGGGCTTGTTCAGCCTAGAGCAGAGGAGGCTTCAGAGAGGCATATTTGGAACTTTCCAGAGCAGGGTCTGTGAGGAGATTATTAAAAAGCCCTCTGGCCAGTTTTCATCAGTGGTGTATGTTGGGAGGGCAAAAGACAAACCGTGAGAAGTGGAACAAGATGTTCAGACTGGCTATAGGGAAAAGGGGTGTGGTTTTTCTGTTGTGTGGTTTTGGGTTTTTTAGGTTTTTTTCATGGTAAGGATGATCAAGCAGTAGAAGAGATTACACTGGGAGGCTGCTAAGCCTCCATCCTTGGAAGTTAAGACCAAACTGCATAACCTGATGAATCTGGACTGACTTCATAGCTGACCTTACTTGGAGCAGAAGGTTGGACTAGAGACTTCCTGTGGTCCTTTCCAACTGGAATTATCCTGTGCTCTTATGGTAGAGACACTGTGGTGTTGGTGGCAAAGGAGAAGACCCTTTCTTAGCCTTTGTCCCCGCTTTGCCATGGGATTTACCCTGTGAGCCTGGTAACTATACAGAGAAATGCACCTCTGCATTAAGCCAGGTTGGTTCCCTGCCCAGCCCCCCTTCCATTTTGTGTTGTTTTACCTTGTCTTTTATTTTCAATTATGTGGCCTTTGAAGATGGGTTCAAAAGGGGCATGGTTTTTGCAACTGTGCGCTTAAAATACCCATTGGATGTTTCAGTAATGGGTCACTCCATTGTACGGTGAAGGTTTAAAACTTTGTGTTGCAAAAGTAACTACTGTTGCCGCTAGACATGTCACCGACTGCTGTGGTTGCATTGATGTGAAGGGGTGGCGAGGAAGAACAAGGCCATGTTTTGTCCAGTTCCAGGAAACATTATTGACATTGCAGAGTTTGGTACAGCTACAAATGGTCGTGTATCCCAGTTAAAAGTCTCACATTATATAGTATATATGACTTGAAGATACCTCTGCCTGAGGCACTGACAGAGTATTTTCTGCTTCTGTGTTTTGGTTTCCAAGGCTTGCAAAGCAAGCCGAGTAGGTTTAATAGTACACGTGTTTTTCTGACAGCACACAGGGCATATATTGATAGTTAATGACTTGACAGTTAAAGGAATTTAGCCTGTGAAAACCAGTTTTTGTAACTATACAAGTTGAAATGTCTGAAACTTATGAATAAACTGCAGAAGGAATTCTGTGGATTGAGTCATTTTTCAGACTGGCTTGACAGCCTACCACCGTTCAGAAGAAACTAATTGGTTTGTTCAGGTTCCAGATCTTCAGATTGGAGATTTACTGTCTCTGTGGCAGTAATTACTGAAGGTCTGCGTTCCTCCTTACGTGCTTGGGCTTTCTCAGAATACCTTTTCTGAGACTGACTTTGTTAGAAAATTGATGTTGTTTATGCATCTTGTTTTGCCTTGTTTTCTGTATCCTTGTCTGGAAAAAAACCAAGTCTATTCCACGATATATAAGAACTACGTGCTGTGTCTTTTCATTTTTTAGATCAAGGAGATCTCATGTTATTTTATATGTATTTTACCTGAAGTTTGAAAGTTGGTTTTTTTTTCCCCACCCTTTATTCTGCTTTATTTTCCCTTTACTTTGGTGAGTTATGTGGACCCACCAGATCCATTTTACTGTAGATCATCCTTCAGACACCTTGGTGGAATGGAAGCATGCTCGTGAAGTGCAAATGTGACCGTCCACCTCTGATGTTGGCTGGTAGAAATGACAGTGTAATTCTCATTTTGGAGTAGCATTTAATAAGCTGCCATGCTCACCATGTGAGGGAAAAACCTCCAACAACTATTGAACATATGTATTTCTGTTCTACAAAAATGAAACCACTTGTGGTGGTTCTTCAGTTAATAGGAAAACATGGCTTGTGTAAGTGCTTTTCTAGGAAAATCATGAAATGCTAGAGTGCTCTTTATCTGGTAAGTAAATGAATTCAAAAAACATAACTAGGAATCAGAAGGCTGAAGCCAGACATTTGAATGGGAAATTTGTCACTGGGATTTTTTACCAAGTGAGGTAATGCATAATTGAGGGGAATAATACTTTACTTTCTATGTCTTCAAATTGATACCTTTGAAAATGTTTCCCCAAATCAATAAGGCTCAGAAAAATATGCAGTGTTTAATGAAGGCGGTCAGATTAGACGATCTAGTAATCCCTTCTTACCTTGGGCTAGAATTGGTGTAACATTTCCGGCGTTGTGGTCTCGTTGCAGACTTCAGAAGGGCCGTGGTGAACAAGTGTTCCCTGGTAAAGAACGTGCTAGACTAAGCACCGGTACAGTTGGGAGCTGTGAGTGCCTGCTGTGTCCTTGTCATTCCTGTCAGATGCCATCATGTCAGTTCGTCTCACAGCCAGGAAGAGCAGTAGTGAGATTCCTAGATCTTGAATACTGAAAGGTTGTGTTTCTTCAGTGGATAGAAACTCTAGAGCGTTATCTCCTGTGCAACAAGGGATATATCTTTTCCACCTTGGCTAATGGCTTATAGTTCAACTCGCTGCTTTTCCCAGTCTCACTTGCCATAGCTGCACACAGTCTCTAATATTTGATGGTTTTTTCCACTCCATTTTCTTTTGTTCTTCCATCCAATCTTTTAATTTTTTTCCTGCCAGCTTTCTGCTGTTCCTAGCATCCCTGTTCTTTTTGTGTGAGTACTCAGTTTTCCATCGCCACACTCCATCTCCTATTCTATCCCGTTCCTTTGTATCAACTTCTTGGGCTCCCCATTCTAGCCTTTTGCCAACCATCCCATGTTTCCTCTGCACTTTGCATTGTTGGATCTGCTTTTTTTATTGTTTGCTTTCTTCTCAGTACTTCAGTCTTTTATTAAGCACTAAATAGACAAGTAGTTCTTTTCTGTTCAGTTCTCTTTGGTATTTGTGGAATTTGGTACAGGAATCTCTCGTATGTTATGCATTACACAATCTGCTTTTGGGCAGATCCCTGAAAGGGAAGAACACTAATACAGCATTTTTTTGACTGGTTTGGCAGTCTTGGATAAAAGTAGTTTTGTAGAATGCGTGCTGCTTGTTGCTGTAATTACAGCAATACTATAGTATAGTGAATGTGGTAGAAAGAAATGAAGAGCACTTTGAAGTGAAGGGTTGAAAGCTTGGACCTTACGTGAGTGGAGCCTCCCACAGGTGGGTTATAGTGAGGCCAAAGCAATCGAAAAGGACCCCTGGCTTGTTTCAACAAACTGGTTTTTGGGACAGGTATAGCAGTTAAGTCTTTGGTTTTGGCCTTGTTAGTAGATTGTTTTTCATTTTTGAAACAGATTGTCTGCATTGCTCTAGTTAATAAGCGTTTTTAAGATGCAGCAGTATTTGATGGATAGAAGAACTTGGAAGAGAAGGGGAAAAAAGAGCAGGGAAAATGCTGCAGTAAGGAGCTATGTTTCGTGATTAATTTTACCTTCTGTAGAACAAGTTACGCCAGTCTTGCAAAATCAGTCTTGCAATGTTTTTGCTGGGGTATCCCTCTGAGTTATACCCACAGAGGAGTGGAAAGAGGATTTTCCACCCTCACAAATAAATGCACAGAGTTCTTGGAATAATTGTTGCAATTCTTATGTGTTTGTCAGGTAAAGTTTCATTTTTTCAGCTAAACTGATCTAATAGCTGGCAGTTCCCAAATGAACAGTCTTTTTTTCTTTTCCTTGTGTGCTGACACAAGTGCTTTACTGCAACTGATCTATGCAGGATTTTGTGATATTGCCTTTTTTTTTTTTAGGCACAAGGTAATTCTTCTTGATGACTTAATATTTGTTTTTTTATGGTAGCCTTTCAAGTTTTAAAAAATTAAGTTTTCTTAAATGTCTAGTCTTCTTTGTAAGAATAGATGATTGCAAAGATGGAACTTTTGCAAAGAAATTAGCCAAAATACAGCTTTCCCCGAATTCTGTTTTTTCACAGCAGTCTCACTCTGAAAACAGAATTAAATGTAGTCGTTTTTAGCCCTACAAACATATAGGAGGGTTGCTGATTGCATAGTGCATTTTGCTCTTCAAATACAACTCATGCACAAGGTGTATTAGTTTGTTAAACTCTCAGCAAAGTTAATGTCAGTTTTATCCTCCCCCTGCCCCCCCCCTTTTTTTTTCTTGGTCGTTGAGGTAGTTTTGAGGTCATTAAGGACAATGTAAAAAATGCATGCGTTCTTCGAAATTTATTCTGTTCTTGAAGACTAAATGTTGATATGCTTATTTAGAAAATAGTGTCCTGCTAAAATTGGAATTGGAACTTCAAGTAGAAAGTAGACATGCTCTTAAACTATGCAGAAAAAAAAAATGGTGTCTTTGTAATAATATGCATAGAATATTGGATTTAAATGGTAGACCTGCAAATGTTGAAGGCTTAGGACATTTGTAAACATTTCAGTGATAATGAAATACAAGTATAATCAAGTGTCAGAGTTAGGTGACCTTTAAGAAGGGGTATGTGGGTGTGTACAGCAAAACTCCCTTTGTGTTAATGCGTTTCTATGGGGAAGGAAAAGGCTTGTGTGCAAAACTTGCATGTCTTCAAAAAGTAAACTGCTGCAGCAAAGGACCTTTTCCTGCTGATTTACCTAAGTATGATGAAAGTACTAGTTTGAAACCGAGAGATCTGGAGGGAAAAGACAAATAGCTTTCAGATATCAGTTGTATTGTTCTTGAAATGCTCTTTTTTCCTTTTGAAAATCAAGTCCTTATTGTATGTTAGCAGGAACTGGTGGAAACGATTTGTGTAACTGAGATTTAACTGGTTTAGGGATTCATTGCTGGATTCATTCATCTATTCATCATAGAACATAACACTTTCATATTATGAATGTGGAAAAAACCAATAATTTCTCTTTTTACAGAAAAACCTGCCATTGCTCCACCTGTATTTGTATTTCAGAAGGATAAAGCACAGAAGGTAAGGAGATGTTGATATGTTGCTTTATTTTGTTTTGGTCTGTAGCACTGACTCATTCTATGATGAGCAGCTGTTTGTCTATATTGTTGAGAAGTTGAGGATACGGTAATAAAGCATTAACATTATTAATGGGCATTGGTTGAAGAGGTACTAGAGGGCTAAAAGTGGGAAGATGTATGATGGTGGCATGAAATGGGTAGCTCTTCAGACAGAAGATGGATAAAATCTGGGAGAAAAAGTATCTTCAAAGCTGTATCTTGAAAGGAACAGGTGGCAGAGGAGCGGTGACAGTTGCATGAGAAAACTATAAAATGTCCTTTTCTGATAATACAGTTGAGACAAAGCAAAGAAAACCATGGCCTAGATTATTGCTTTTCACCTCCGTATATTTAAATGTATTTCATATCTTTGGTTAGTAATCTGTGCAGTGTCCAGTTACCTTGGGAAATGGTAGTCCTGTTCCTCACCCCTCCCTCTACCCCTGCCATGTGCTCCTGTCCCCTGCCTTTGGGTTCGCAGTAGCGGTTAGACAGTGTTGAGATAAGCTGGAGCTGGGCTGTGACCTGCTGGAGGGTGAGTGAGCTTGTGTTGAAACAGGTGGTATTCATCAGGGGTCAGTACCGGGTCCAGTCCTGTTCACTGTATTCATCACACATGAAGGCATAGACCTGGATGAAGGCATAGAGTTTGCTGATGACACGGAACTGGGAGGGGTGGCTGACACAGCAGAAGGCTGTGCTGCTGTTCAGCGTGACCTGCACAGGCTGGAGAGTAGGGCAGAGAGAAACCATATGAAGTTCAACAAAAGCAACCGTAGGGTCCTGCACCTGGGGAGGGATAACCCTGTGCACTGGCACAGGGTAGGGACTGACCTGCTGGAGAGCAGCTCTGCAGAGAAGGACCTGGGGGTCCTGGTGAACAACAGGATGCCCATGAGCCAGCAATGTGCCGTGGTGACCAAGAAGGCCAATGGCATCCTGGGGGGCATCAAGAGGAGTATAGCAAGGAGGTGGAGGGAGGTCATCCTGCCCCTTCACTCTGCCCTGGTAAGGCCACGTTTGCAGTACTGTGTCCAGTTCTGGGCTCCCCAGTTTAAGAAGGACAGGGGACTGCTGGAGAGGGGACAGCAAAGGGCTACAGAGATGATGAGGGGGCTGGAGCATCTTTCTTATGAGGAAAGGCTGAGGGAGTTGGTTCTCTTTAATCTGGAGAAGAGCAGACTGAGGGGGGGATCTTATCAATGCTTACAAATACTTAAAGGGAGGGGGGCAGTCTTTTTTCAGTGGTGCCCAGTGACAGGACAAGGGGCAATGGGTATAAACTTGAATATAGGAAGTTTCATGTAAACATGAGGAGAAACTTCTTTCCTTTGAGGGTGGCAGAGCACTGGAACAGTGGTGGAGTCTCCCACTCTGGAGACATTCAAAACCTGCCTGGACATCATCCTGTGCACCCTGCTGTAGTTGGACCTGCTCTGGCAGGAGGGTTGGACCAGATGATCTCCAGAGGTCCCTTCCAGCCCCTAACATTCTGTGATTCTGTGAACCAAGAGGCTGATACAATTCATCCTGCGGCTGCTGAGGAGTAGAGCTCAGGAGAGACATGAGAGTCGAAGAAAGGAGCAGGACCTTCCCTTTAGCGGAAATTGCTATTAAATTGAAATGGGTGTAATGGAAAACCATGACTGTTTGGACTGAGTGCAGTATAGTTTGTGTTCCTTTTCGCCTTGAAAGTGACACACAAGATGTTAAGGGTGAGTGCTAGGGTGTAGTTTTCCTTTATTTTTTCCAAAGAGTAAGCCTTCCAGTTTCTTATATTGTAAATCTTTTTTAGTAAAAGAAAGTGATACGAATCTCGATATATTGCAGCATTTAATTCTTGCTGGTTAATAGTAAAAGCTGTTAACAGTTGGAAAAAATAAAATAAAATCAAGGTTACTCTTGTTTTTGCTGAAGCTGGTGGAAGCCAAGAGAAGTGTACTCACGTACACGATTAACTATTTGTTGAATCACTGGATTGTTATAGTAACTGTGCAATCAGAAAATCTTCTCAAATGTTTAATTAGAAATACTGAACCATTTTGCAGGTAGTCGCTTTTTTTTGGTTTGGGACAAGTACCAGACTGGAAATTTCTCACGGGTTTAGTAGCTGTATTCCTCAGCAGGAGGTTGAAACCTTTTGTGAGCTTGGAAAGGATTTAAATCTGCCATTCTTCTAATATTAGCTGATCAAATTAAATATATCTTGGAGTAAATATTCTCGAGATGTTTCTTCCAATTACATTTTTGACGGTGACAATTTACATGTGATGCAGGGAGTGCTAGTGCTTGCGCTGTCAGTTTGGATTGCTTTGTTTCCTTCTAGGAAACAGGTACCAATCATCTGTTATTGCTTAGACTGTTCTTGAAGTCTCTTCCGAGTGGCACCGTGGTGAGTTTTCTCCCCAGGTGTCCTTTAACCTGTCAGTGCTTCCACAGTTAGTGTGGAATCAGTGGTCGTAGCAATGTGCAACCCCAGCAGTGCGATGTGGCGCTGTGTCCTTTCTTTGCTGGCTTCAGTGCTAAGCTGACAGGTCTTGTGCTCTCGAGTTCCTTCATGCTGAACCTTCTGTTTCTGCACAGAGCGCAGTTCCTCCAGCGGCCTGTGCAGTGTTAGACTGGGCAGGCTCCTGTGTTGGGCTGTGGGACAGATCTGTTGCACTCTGGTACATCTCTAACAAGCGATAGGACAAGAGGAAATGGCCTCAAGTTGTGCCAGGGGAGGTTTAGGTTGGATATTAGGAAAAACTTCTTTACCAAAAGGCTTCTCAGGCATTGGAAGAGGCTGCCCAGGGAGGTGGTGGAGTCGCCATCCCTGGAGGTATTTAAAAGACGGGTGGAAGTGGTGCTGAGGGACATGGGTTAGGGGTGGTTTTGGTAGTGTAGGTTATGGTTGGACTCGATGATCTTGAAGGTCTCTTCCAACCCAAGTGATTCTATGATTCTATGATCTCAAGAAAATACTCATAAAGAATCTTAACTAAAGGCTTACTGTCTCTTTGGGCTGCCAGAGAGGATTCAGGGTTCCAGGGAGAGGGATCTGGGATTTAATCTTCCCAGCTGTCTCGGAGGATGCTGAGGACCGTAGTGATGCTGTTGGGTAGGTGTGTGCAGGACAGCCTCTGCCAAGGCACTGCTGGGTGGGATGGAGAGACCATGTGTGATGAGGCCCGTGGGTGAGCCCCGCACCCTGAAGGCACAGGCACCAGAAATGAGTTGGGAATTGATGTAAATACGAAGTGGTGTTGGTGCTGGAGAGGGGACTAGCCACAGCCAGTCTGGGCATGGAACAGGTCTAGCTTGGCTGGGGAGCAGGGCTTGTTCCTCAGAGCAGATCACGAAGAGTCTGCCTGTGGCATCTGTCACTTCATTGACAATTTCCAAAGTGTAATCTAGTAACAAACATAAATGTTTATGTTAAACTGTGTCCTGTGGAGATGTACCATTTTCTTGAAGAGGAGGAGGGGGGTGGTTAATAATCATTTTAGTAGTTCACACTGTGTAATTGAGACTGCAGAGAAAGAATGAGAGAAACATCAGTGCTGTGCTTCTTGCTTTTATTAAATAAAGGGCCAAAGCCAGCTTGTTGCTTGTGCCTGTAGCTGGTTTTTTTGGTGTTGATGCAGTAATGATTAAAAAGAGTCAGAATATGGTGCCGTCAGCCAAAAGTATCAGCCACTTATGTGCTCTATGTATCAGAACCTAGCATTTAGGACAGCTGAGTGTCCCTCTTATCAACAAAATCAAGAAAAGGTGACTCGGGCTACACACTGGTTGAGGACTTTCACTGTATTTTTGGAAAGACTAACAGCTAAGTGTTCCAGTTAACGGTTAACTCCATTATTGTTTCCATACAAAATGGGTAAGTGCCTTGCCTGCCACAAAAGATTATCCTTATTAAAGATAATAAGGAAAATCTATCAACAGAGCAGTTTTTCCTACAGCAACATTTTGACGAAAATGCAAAATAACTTCAAAATAGTTGGCAAATATAGTTGGCAAAAATCTAAAATACTTAATTTCTTTATGTAAATTACAATTTTAATTTTGCAAAATGTCTGTTGAGACAAGTTGGTTTTCTTCTGGAGCTGTGAGTGAAGCGTTCAGGGACTTTTCAGCACCAACAAGGCAATGTGACAGTAAGCCAAGAGTCAGAAGGTACTGCATTGTGGATTCAATCAACTGTCCGTGATGATGGTGTAGATGTTCACCTAGCGCTCTTCCACATCAAACAGGACATCCTTAGCAGAATTATTTTGTTGCAGTGTCTGCAAGCCCTCTCAGTATTAGCACTGGGTTTATACTGTTCTTAACTGACTTCTTTGGAGCTAACATTGTCTACTATTAAGTTAAAGAACATTATTTTTTCTGGAAATCTCTACTTAAGGTTGTGCATGTCAGGTTTCAGACATCTATTTCTGAATTAGGAACTGGTAAATACTCAGCATGTTGCAGGACAAAATGCATACTAGTCTGGAAACTAATTTTTTAACTGGTTGTTCCTGCTAAGGTTGTATACGGTTTAGTAAAACATCAGAACATGCAGTTTGTCATGTTTATTTAGAGGGGGAAAAAGTGCATGACGTCCAGAAATTATGCCTTAATTTTACTTTCAGTAAGGAGGTTCCAGTTCTTTTGTGGTTAAAAAGACAGGATTAGTGCATCGGTTCTGATCTTCATTATAGATACCAATTAATGGTGGATGTAAAGTTGGCTGTTTCCACATTTGTTGAGTGAGTCTCCATTTTCATATCTCCTTAACTTTTTGAGAACTATTTTTACAATGAGTAAAATAGAGGTAGTCCTTGCAAATATCTGAATGATAGCACCTAAATATCTTCCTTTGTTGTACCCTGCTGTTTATTTTTCTGACATGCTGACACAAGTTGGAAAACTGCATCAGCTTACAAAGGCTCATAGCTGTTAAGATCTGAAAGCAACATAAAGTAGAGATTGGCTGAAGTCCTGGTTTGATGTAGTATGATTTGGAAATCGTATAATCATAGAATGGTTGAGGTTGGAAGGGACCTTGCAGATCGTGGAGTTCCAGCCCCCCTGCCATGGGCAGGGACACCTCCCACTAGACCAGGTTGCCCAAGGCCACGTCCGGCCTGGGCTTCAACAACTCAGGGATGGGGCCTCAACAACCTCTCTGGGCAACCTGTTCCAGTGCCTCACCACCCTCAAAGTCAAACATTTCTTCCTAACGTTTAATCTAAACCTGCCCTCTTCCAGTTTAAAGCCATTCCCCCTTGTCCTGTCGCTACATGCCCTAGGAAAAAGCCCTTCCCCTGCTCTCCTGTAGCCCCTTTAGGTGCTGGAAGGCCGCAATAAGATCTCCCCGGAGCCTTCTCTTCTCCAGGCTGAACAGCCCCAACTCTTTCAGCCTCTCCTCATAGGAGAGGTGCTCCAGCCCTGGGACCATCCTCGTGGCTCTCCTCTGGACACGCTCCAGCAGGTCCGTGTCCTTCTTCTGTTGGGGACTCCAGAGCTGGATGCAGTGCTCCAGATGGGGTCTCACCAGAGTGGAGTAGAGGGGCAGAATCACCTCCCTTGACCTGCTGGCCACACTTCTCTTGATGCAGCCCAGGGTGCGGTTTGAGGAAGTGGGTGATTAGAAAATGCTGTTCGTGCTATGAGCACGACTTGCAGGTTTAGGACAGTGGCAGAGAGAACTGTGGAGGAAGTAACTTCTGTAGGGAGAGGCAACAATATCTGCTTTTCCAGGCTTTTTAAGCATCATTAGCACAGCTGCCAAACGGGTTTGTTAGGGAGACCTAACAGAACTGTGCTGTAAGTCCACAGATGATCTCTAGAGGTCCCTTCCAACCCTTAACATTCTGTGATATGGCTAAGGAGTTAGAATTGATGCGTAAGTGTTCATAATTGTGAGTATATTACTACACTGCTGGACTTAGAATAACAATTGTAAATGTATTTGGAGAGGGCGTTTGTGCAAGGCAAAGCTTGGAGGAGTAGAGAGAGCCTGGTGATGTCAAAGGCTACTGACAATACCAACAAGAGTTGTTCTCAGCTCTAAGCAGGTAAAGATTGTGGAAAGATACAGTACCGCTTGGATGTGGGTGCTGGTTTGGGGAAAATGAGGAAGGCAGGTTTAAATAGCACAACTTAGAAATGAGAGGAAAATGGGACACAAGAGTGTTTCTGCCAGCCTTTATAAAAAAAGGGATATTATTTCCTTGCCTATATTTGGTGGTTTTAGCATCATGATAATCGTAGCTTTTATGTATTTCTTGATGTCTCCTTATTTCCTGCAATACAGAGAAAGCAAAATCTCCAAGTATACTTTTATGTATTTAGTCTAGCTGTGTTATCTTTGTGCTTTAATAAAATAGATGTTTGATCTGGCTCAGCAAGGTGAGTTTGTGTAGGTGGCTTCCTAACATTTGAGTCTCTCCATTGGTCTCTGCCATAGCGTTTAGGAGACAGGGATGGATTTCTGCCAGGTTCTCCCTAGAGCTGTACTTGAAAGGAATGCTTCCGCTAGAGAAGAGGTGGCTGAAGTGGAGACATAAATCATCACACACATAAGACATTATGGCAAAAAGGAGGAGAATGAACTGTTCTTTACCAGCTCCAAAGAACTTTGAACAAGAGCTCAGATCGGAATTTGTGAAGTTAAGAGATTAGAAAATACTTTCAATAGTAAGCATGACTAAAATGAATTTCGGGAGCTTGCAGTTTCCCTTGGATGTGCTTTTTTGAGAACAGCTGTACAAAATTCTGTCTGGAGCACTTTTGGTTTGACAAATCCTTGAAGCCTTTGTTGGTTTTGTCTTCCATGAGTTAAACCACATACTATTCACCAAATTCTGAAACTAACAGTAGTGTGTGTGATCCATTTAATATATTGATTTTTTTTCTAAATACAATTTTATGTATTGACCTGGCCAAGAAATTCTCCTCTTGGCATCAGATTTTTCTGCATAAAAGTAATAATTGGCAATAACTGTTACTTTTGGTTTGTTTCTTTTCTGAGTCTTGGAGCACATATTCCAGTTTTGCTTCAGATAGAAATCAGATTTATGCTGGAAGGTTACCTTGCTTATTTCACTTTTTAAAATACTTGTCAAGTATTACAAGAAATACTAAAATCTGATGCATGTTTATTTAGCTTACTTTAAAATGTTCTAAATTGTATTGATAAGAATTACCTACAAAATAATTTGTCATTTCTGCTTTTAAGTATATAGCACAAGTTGCACTGAATGATCTTGCCTCTTCTTGCATTACTGGCAATTTTATGATCTGTAGCTAGAAGTCAGGGTAAATTACTGGTAAGGCTCCTTTTTTATTTTTTTTTTAATTTCTCCAAGTGCTTGCTGAACCCAAGCATGTGAGCTGCTACCGTCTGCATGATCCTCTGACAAGGGATTCGGCAGGATGGGCTTTTTGTCTCACTCGTGATCTTATAGTTATATCCCTGCTCCTTTTCCCTCCAAATTCTGTGTGTTGCGGCTGAAGAAAAATAAGGCATTTAGATATTTTTATATGGAAGCACTTCTGTAGTCTCTTCCTATGCATTATTTTGCTTCTTATGTATGCTAAATCTTCTTAGTCATCTTCAGCCCCAGAGTCTGTCTGTTTACAGTTTCCTAATTGCTCCCTGGTTTCTCCAGATCCCTGGGACAATTAGCTCATCCTGAGGTTCATTGTGGCTTCTGAGAAGGACAGTCTGCCCCATCCTCATTTCCTAGTACTGTTTTGGTTATAGAATCACAGAATGGGACCTGTAAGCCCACCCAGTGCCACCCCCTGCCCTGGGCAGGGACACCTCCCACCACACCAGGCTGCTCCCAGCCCCGTCCAACCTGGCCNTGCGTCCACCAAGTCCTTCTCCCCAGGGCTGCTCTCCATCCAGTGGGGAAAAGAGCTTTCAGCATTTTCCCCACTGTGGTTTTCACGGTCCTGTTCTCTGCCCCAGGGCTCTTCAGAGGCCGTGTGAGTAGCAGCATTGCTGTCTCCAGTCACGTACAGCCGCTGCGCTGGGTCTGGGCTCCGTTCAGTCCTGCTGCAGTCGGTGCTTGCGGAGCACCCTGGCTCAGCTAGGAAGCCAAGCAAAGTTGCTTATGCTGCCAGCTCTCTTCTGATCACCAGCCTGGAAGCTTGCAGATATTGGTAGATACTGACAAAGCGATACAGTTTTAAACGTTAAAACTGTTCTGCGTGTTTCCTGAAAACTAGAAACCTGACTGGCGCAGCGAGACCCGAATTACCTCCCTTGCAGCAGACGAGCCGGTTGCTGTTGTGTGTGTGGCCCCACTTTCTCTTGCTCGGTGCCAGTGAACTGCCCCTGCCCCATGTCTGGGCACAGAAGGTTTGGCGGGGCCAAAGAGGTGTGGGGCCGGGGTTTGTGGTGTGGTAGCAGAGGGAGAGGACCACGGAACACGTGCTTCATAAGCCATGAGAAAAATCAGATCATTGGTGCTGCTGCTTGCATAATTGCTTCTGTGGTTAGTGTGATGTAGGTAACTTGTGACTTTAATTCTTTTTTTATGACGGTGTCCCCTCGAAGGCAAGAAAACCACTTGACTGACATTTGGAATGCTGTTAATTTTGAAAGTAAGGCTTAGCATAAAAAAGGGACTAGGACTAATGGGTATAAAACACCAAGTGGAGGACTGAGACATTTACCCCTTGTCTTTATGTATGAATAAGATAATGATGTAAGTGCTGTGGCCAGTTCCAGATAGCCTTTTTGCGCTCTTGGTCTAAGCCAAAGAGGTAAGAATAGCAGAGTGCTAGGCTTAGCTTAATTTTTGGCAACAAACAAAATGTTTCTTTAATTCTACTCTCTCATTCTGTGGAGTTTTACGTTAGTGTTTGGGTCTGTTAATAACAGCTTCAGATTAAAACCAGAAAATTTTGAAAATACAGACTGAAATGAACCCACTAATAAAATTCCGTGTATTTATGTCTTTTAATGATTGGTTCAGTTTGAGGACAGGCCAAGTTGTAGCTGAAGAACTTTGGGCCCTTAAGATTTAAAAGCTGCTGTTTATTTTTGAAGTTGCTGCTTGCTCAGTTTTGCATGGACCCGTGCAATGATTAGCATTTTTAGTCACCACTCTACCGAACGCTTCCTGAAAGCAAGCCAAGGTTGTGTGCTTCTTGGTGGCATCTTCACCTGCTTGATTCTCCAGATGCTTCACCATGAGGCACCAGGAGCCTTGGCCCACAGATCACAACTGGGAGAATGTTCTTGTCCTTTGTATTATCTATGGACTATAATTTAGTCCTTTATCACAATACAGTTGTTCAGGCTCAAAGCCTTTAATTTTTTCATTCTTCAGATGTGTGCAGAATATGGTAATGCTCAATTTTTGCTCTACAAGTGGGGACCTGCAGCATTAAATGATCTGGAGAAACGTTAAAGAGTCTGTGGCAGAAGTTCAGCAAATACCGAATACTGTTAGTGTGCATTAGCTATCCTGTCACCCTCCTCCTTGAAATAGTTATGCAAACTTTTTAATTTACAAAAGAAAATATTGGTGTTGCTTTTCAGATAATTCACTGTTACATGAATATGAAGGGATTGTGTGTCTTGTGTGGACGTTCTAATGAATTTCTGTGGAGAATTTTATAATCAACCCCACCTCCCTCAAACATGGTCTGAAGAAGCAGTGAAGGACAGTTATTTACAGGAATTGTCTATTTAATTCTTATGCCTGAATCTGGGGGTAAATGCAATTAGCTGACCTTCAGGCCTTGAGACAAGGAGGAGTTAAACCCCAACATCCCCGTGGCTGGCAAAAATGCTCTTTTCCTGGGGACATCGATATTTTTAGCTAACTTTCAAAAAAAGTGCATTCGTTCCGACTGGTGGTTTTTGTGGGGAGGGGAAGCTAATTCAGTCAGCAGGTTCTCTTACCTGGTTTGTGCATATTTTAACTGGTGTCTCAGGGCAAGCAGTTCTCTCTGCCATACTGTGAAAACAGTGGAATTTAAAAAGGGATTAGCAGATCCTCTCACTAGGACAACTGCTCTCTCGTGTTGCAGCCTTGCATTGAAGGGACATTGTCTTTTTTGCTCCCAGTCCCCTGCAGAGCAAAAAGGTTTGTCGGATTCAGGCGAGGACCCCCAGGGAGAGGTTGAGCCCCCCCACCATGCTCTGGGTCACACAGAATCAGCTGGTGAGCGCGACTCTGAGCACCCTGCTCCCGCTGTGGCCTCAGTCTGTGCTACCCTGAGTCCCGCTTCTGAAGCCCAGCTTGCTCCTATTCAACAGGAACTGGCAGGGGTAAGTGTGAACCTACCAAGTACTTCTGCTGCTGAGGGGATTAAAGAAAAAGTCCCTTCTGCTAGGAGGAATCTGTTACTGTTAACTTCAGGTAGCGCAGCTGTGGTTCTTTGATCTCAAGCCTTAGTCCCCTCAAAGTTGCTTCAGTTAGTAGAAATGAAATTTGTTTGGGACTCCCTGGTGGGTGTAACTATAGAAGACGCATCAAGTATTAAATTCAAGATTTGGGGTGTAAACTGTGTGTTTGCTAAGGATGAGAGCTCTTCTAAAAGAGTGAGGAAGTGGGTATATATGAGGGATTTGTTTCAAGCAGTGAAGAGGAGGATTGTTTATTCCCTCTAACGCTGCAGCTTGACAAACCAAGCAGCTAGTTCTGTTTGCACTGGATATGAACAGGAGTTTGTCATGCAAACCGGTAATGTACTTAAAGATTAAAAGCAGCAAGAGAGATGCTAAGGCAGAATTTTGTATTTAGGTACTCCTAATAGAGTACCAGTAGTCAGTACCTTGAGGTAGGAAAAGCTGTCAGTGCTGTTAACTCACATTTTTTTTCTACTGATGGGGCAGCAAAATATTTTTGGAAAGATTAGATGGTTAAATCACTACCATATGGTATTTCAGAGTAATCTTAAGTATTCATAATCTTTCTGGGTGGTGGGCCATGTTTTCTTGATGCAGGTGAGTGTCACCTTAATGTGCATTGTGACCACACACACTATGCACGTACTCTTTGATAGATCTTTGCCTGCTACAGCTCTCGATACAGCACCTGCCCCCTTTTCCTGCACTAGTGTTTTGGTTTTTTGTTTTCAAGAATGGGCCATTTCAAGTAAACTTCAAGTGTCGAATGGATTGTCATGGCAAGGTACAAAGAGCTGTAGGTTAAGCCCATTTTGGGGTCCAGACTGTCAGGTATTACAGACCTGCTGCAAAAATTTTTCTATTTCAATTTTTTTTTTAAAG
Organism: Pluvianellus socialis; assembly: GCA_013400795.1. Classification (NCBI taxonomy): domain Eukaryota; kingdom Metazoa; phylum Chordata; class Aves; order Charadriiformes; family Charadriidae; genus Pluvianellus; species Pluvianellus socialis. The sequence goes on from VZTS01016654.1 coordinate 73,208, forward strand.
TTTAAAGATTTCAAGGGTTAGTATTTTAAAATATAGCTGGTAAACATAGTCACAGACTTTTATGTCAGTTTTGTATCATTTGAAGTTGCCAATGTTACTGGAACTGGCCAAGAGAACTGTATTAACCAGACTTTCAGGAAAATTACAGCAAGTGATCATTATCTTAGACTTGTTCTTAAAGAGCAGAAAATCTTACCTTGGTTAAGCCAGACCTAGAAGAAATTTAGGAACCCAAAATGCTGTTGGGGAATGTATGCAGGAATTCTTGGCTGTACACAACAGATATCTATGTATCCTTGAACTTTACTCTGCTCACTTAAATTTATGGAGTAGTACAGTGCTTAGTATAAGCATGTAACTGGCCTTTGTATGCACTGACAAGCATTCTTCAAATGATCCCAGTTTCTTAGAGTAAAACTCTATTACCTTGAACTATACAGAAGGTTAATGCGCCTTCAAGAGTGCTCGTACTCGTTTGCAGGAGCAGAAGGTTTCATGTAGCCTTCCCCCAGGACCTTGGGAAGATGGATGAATTAGGACTGAGTCCTGAAGAAAAGACACTGTGTATTTCTTGTTTACTCAGTATTGTTTGTACATCCACGTGGTGTGGCCAGAGATCAGCCTCTCCAGAGTTGATTTTGATGTCTTGACTTTCAGCTGTCGAACCCAAGCCAGGCTACAGCAGCACGTAGCGCTGCCAGCAGGACCCCATTGTTTAAGAGGTTCTGGAACACCTTCTGGGCAAGAGCCTCCACAGTTCAATAAACGTGCAAGTGTCTGGGTTGCAGACTTGCTGTGCCATGCTCTGAAATCCCTTTGTATAAGACATTTTGCATCTTAAATGTATTTTTCAAAGATAAATACTATAAGTGTACTCTTAGAGATTTCCCCTAATTACATCGTCCTTTTTTTGCTTTACCTGAACTCTCCCTTGCCTTCCCTGTTTCTGCTCTTTATCGTGATTAAACAAAAGCTGACAGACTTGTTGAAGTTTGTGTAAGTTTAAACTCTGTTAGTTTGTTGTAACAACTGTGTGAGGAAGTAATGGGTGTAAAGCAGTGTTTATACTTCAGTAAGGGATGGTTAATTCTTTTCATTTTCACTTTTAAAAAGCAATTGATAGCCTTTAAAAGGGTAATTTGGTTAATTAGAAACGAAAGCATTCTAGGAGCCTCTATTTAGAAATAATTGTAACTTTTCTGTAGCTGGATTTCTAAAAGTAAGAGAAAGGGAGTAAGTGAAAGGTGCCTTCTGCTCTTAAATGAGGAGTAAATTGTAGGTTGGATTTTGATGTTACTGGTTTAAGTGTCTCTTCAGCTTCTAATTTCAGAGAATTGCATTGAGAGAAGTTGAGTCACCTTAATGGTTCCTTGTAGGAAGGGATGGTCCTGGCTTTTGTTTCTGTGGTGTAGTATACTTGTGTAAAACAGCTGTTGCTGTAAAGTACAGATTGAGTAGCCTGAAAAGAGAGGCCTGACGTGGAAAGACTGGACTGCTGTTTATTATCACTATTTGTAATCTGATTTTTTTTTTCCCAGTCTGTGAAGTAAACTGTTGTGTAAATATTCCCTCTATTCTTGTCTAGTCTCCCCAGCCTCTCCTGAAATAGCAATGTTGATAAGCAACTTCTGGCTGCAATGGTAACTTACTTTATAGTATGGCTTCATAGGAAAATGAAGCTTCTGCTAGTGCAGAATATCAGTGTACCCCCTGCCCAGTGCCATCTGCCTTTACCTCTCTGTCAGGTCTAGCAAAGCTGCTGGGAGGAGGAATGGAATGGAGATCTTGGCTCTGCATCTGTGGAGATCTGTGGTCTGTGGGTAGGGGCGGACTAGAGAGGAGAGAGAACCTGCGCTACCTCGAGCATTTACTTCTCTCTTCAATGTGTTATTCCACATTGTCTGTCGTCTAGGTAGGGGCTGTGGGAAATCAGGTTTCGTTAGATCATGTGCACACAGCTTTACTTTCTTGACAGCCTTTCTTATAAAAACGGAGGATTTAGGAATATTTTTCAGGATACGTAAGAGTGAATTGGTTGTTTGTAAAAGCAACAACTGGTATAGTGAGAAAACTTGAGATTTATCCAAGGCTGAGGAGACCTGATAGGTGAATGCCCAAGGAGGGTGAATACTGACAGCAATTTTTTTAATAAACACAAGGAAACAGACCGGTGTGTGTCTTTTACTGGATGCAGAGTATAACAAAATTGTAAAAACCCAGTTCCTGGTAGTGTTGGTAATGCTGCAGTGGAATAACTCATGCGTATTCTCATTCATTTGAAAACAGAAAATTGAAACTGAATATCTGAAATGCTCAGGCAGGAGTTTCAGTACTGAGGTAGACGTAAATGAGGTTCTTTTGCCTGTCTCTGCTTGGGGATCAACCTAAGGGATTATGACTCTTTTCTTCCCTAGCCCTTTAAATTCCCGAGCCTATGAAAGATTTAAATCTGTTGTTGCATTTCTCTGGTGGGAGTTATTTGCAAGGTCTTTATTACTCTTTGCAAGGTTATTTGCCAGCTTCCCTGAGCAGTAACTGACAGAGTGAGCGGTGTGTGAATGGGTAAGGGTGGGAGGTAGAATACCAAATGATACAGATATTTAGATGTCTATGGTGGAAAAAATACATTTCAGAGAAAGGGAAGTAGTTTTTTACTTCTGTGCAGCATCTACTTTGACTAGGGTTGGCAATGTCAGTAACTGCTGTGACTCTTGTCACGTGGGCTCTTGCATAGCTTTAACCTTCTAAAACTCTTGGACAAGGAAGCGTGGAAATAATTTGTAGAGAACACATAGTTAGCTCTGCTTTGCCCTCAGTGGGTTACAGAGTGGGTTTTGGATATTGACGCAGCTTGCCCACTAAATGTAGTGATTTTATAGTAGGTATATTTAATTGTGCTTGCATTGGTTAATAAAATGACAATGATGTGATAATTTGAAGCTTGTGCTATACGGGTTTGACATTTATTTTGTTTGTGTTACTCCAGGATTGAGAATACAGCATATATTAGTAACAGCTTCAGAAATTTTTGAAGTTCGTGGGGAAATCGCTTGTTGATTTTTTTTTTTAAGGATTTTTGCACATGGAGATCTGCAGTTCCATTCATGCAAACATTTTACCAAATGGTTTCCTTTTGCTTTTGAGATTTTTTGCTAAAAATTGAAACAAATGGCTGGTGTATGTGATGACATTTTCTGTGCAAAAGAGATTTTTTTTCTGACTTCAGATGCCAATTGCTGAAACAGATGGTATCATAGTTTTCCAGTTTAGCCTTATCCTTTGGGAAACTGGTGTATGTTGGTGAGGAGGATACATGGAGATTATCTTCCAGTAGTGTGGAGTAGTTGACCAATTATGTAGGAAGAGCAGGGATCATCAAATATTAAAAATTAATGTGATTGGGATGATAGATGTGCGTGGATGTCAGGGGGGTTGTTTTCCAGAACTGTCAATGGCTTTACGTTCCCTGTGCTAAAGGTCTCAAAAGAACCTCACTAGGATGCTAGTGGAGTAGCTACTATTAATGTAAAACAAACCAGAAGCCTATTTAAACTTAATTGCATAGAGAAAATGCAGTGTAAATTGGTTTTTATTGGCATTGAGTGAAATACTGACAGTACAGTAGTATCTAGATTCTAAATATATGCAGTACTAAATAGAAAGTTTTGTACTTTCTGGCATTCTTTTATGCAAGGTCTGTCTTTCAGATGGTAGTCCTGAGCAGCCTGCCCCAGTCCCGTTGCCCGATCCTGGTGTGTCAGCCTGTTGTCCGTGCCAAAGTCTGAGTAGTTGTGGTGGGGAAGGACCAGCTCTGGGACTGCCGCGGGCTGTCTGTGAGCTGCTGTTCCTCCCCGTCAGCCAGGCTCTGACGGTGTCCGTGTGTCCTGGGGCAGTGGTGGGATGAGAGGGTGGTGTTGGACCAGGGAGAAGGTCCGGTATGTCAGGAGATTCTGCAATGAGATGGAGGTGCTAATGCTGCCCTGGCCACCTCGCATAGTAAAAGGAATCCATTGTGGAATTATGTTTTGCAGGAACAATGCAAATTGTATCATCTGAGGAATTGGCAGAGCAAGTTGGGAGGGAGATGTAGAAATCCTCAGAAAACATGTGAAAATTTTGTTCAAAAACTTTTATTGTGATAGTTGGTAGCCTGGAATGCTTCCTGTTTTGTTCCTGGTACTGTGGAAGATGCCAGGAGACTATCCATTGCTGATTCCTATCAAAATATCATAGTACTGGTTTATAGAGCGTGCTTTAAAAAACATTCTTCCAGTGCTGTGGACGGAACTGATGTCAGTTACATTAGTTAGGAACAGTGCTTCAGAAAGGACTCCCAAGTAACGAGTATGTTCACGATGAGTTTGGAACTTCTATAATATTTTAAAAATCAAACAAAATAGTAATTTTCAGATTTTCAATATGTAGAAAATTGTACCTGTAATAATTGTTGCATAATCTCTCAGGATGTTAGTGCTTAGATATGAATTTACTGGTATTTTTTTAAAATGAAATGTTTTGAATTAATCTTCTTCAGTAGTATCTGGGTGAAACTCAATATGCTTACATGTAAGTCATAAAAATAATGCTTGTATAGAGTGTATATCATTGTCAGTAAAGAAAAACAGTCTCTAAACTGATGGTTAAAACATTTGGAAGTAGCTAAAGAGATTGAAGTATGTGATTTTTGTTTTATCACTGTCATCTGATTTCAGAGAGCAGCAGATGGATCAAGTCCAGAAGATGGAGATGGTAAGAAATTTGATTGTAAGATTAAAAAGCATGAGTATATGTGTCCGCAGGATTTTGTGCATTTTCTCTAATTGCTTTTTTCTACAGAATCTGATCGAGAGGATGGGAGTTACTGCCCACCTGTAAAGCGTGAGAGAACTTCATCCTTAACTCAGTTCCCTCCTTCTCAGTCAGGTAAATGTTACGATATTGTATATGAGAGGTGGGTTTCATTCTTACACTTGTTTTTCCCAGCCACGTCAGCAGTCTGATGGCTGTGTGCTGTGCTTTGGTTTAAGACCACAGCAGCCGTGTACTCTGACTTTTTCAATGGTCTGTGGTAGCAAGTTCAGTGAAGCCCAAAGGAGTTGATAGATGTCTTTTTAAAAATATTTTCTGTTAAGTTTATATACATTTGTAGCTTTTAATCTTACACTCTTAAATTGAAGAATTTACCAGAAATATTTTTGATTTGTTGTGATCAGGTTGCTTTGTAACAAATTTATATAAATGCTACCTTTGTCTGGGTTACTCTGCTGCCAGGCAAATCTTCCAAGTCTCACATCATGCTTAAGTTGTTCCAGTCCTTTCCTTGTCTCCCAGTCCTTTTAAAGAGGAGAGGATTCAGTGCATTTCAGCAACGCTCTCACCTGGCAAATGCAAGAGAGACTGACCAGAGCCTGTTTGTCTATACAGTCAAGGCAGCCAAATCACTAGGAAGTCCATGGGTAAATTCTTGCAATTCACGTGTGCGGGAATGGTCATGTTTGATATTTGCATTCACCCACAGGATCAGTCTCTAAAATTTCTGCCTGCTGTCCTCACAGACAATAAGAAGCTTTTAGCTTTGTTTGAGAATTATTTTAGCTAAGATATGTCAGTGCTTGGGGAAGATTTGGAGACTTTGGTACTTTGTTTCCATCAGCTGAAATAAAGGAGATGAGAGAAACAGTAAAGAGAGAACGTTAAAAAGTATTCCTCCAACATAGTCGCATTTCCCAAATGTGTTCTAAAAGATGAAAACCCTACTTATTTTGCTTTTAATTTTAAAGAAATAAGTGACTGTGGGATTTAAAATGCAGTTGCTGATATTTTATGGGCACAGTATTCTCATTTCGTGCCACCAGTGGTGGTCGGGGGGAGGAATCCTGCCTCCGTCAGATCTGGCACACAGCTGAGCAGATTTCAAGGTGCAATCCTGCTCATTGAGCACGGTCCAGGGGACCAGTGCTGCTGGTGTCTACTTGCCAATCACTCTTACTAAAAGAACACTATCTGCACAATAATAACAAATAGAGGGAGTTTGTAAATTTTCTGTTAGGATAACAGAATGTCTTTAGCCTGTTAGGAGCTTCTTTAGTTATTGGACCATATATTCCTAGGTTCCCTATAATCACTGACTCTTCTAATCTGTAATGCCTTTATCTTTTGAGATTAGAATCTCTGAAATCTCAGATTTTGGTTAATGCTAATGTTGGTTAAGAAGCAGAGGAAAACAATTTATTTGGCTCGTTTATGGTTAGGTACTGGATGTTTCAGGGGTCCACTATGCTTTCTTGGCATCTGCTGTGCACTTAGACTGGATGTAGTCACTTATTCCCTCTTTGACTCCCTTGTTCTCGTGTGATATATGGTGTTGTCAAGCAGTGACAACTCTGATTGGAATTGCAACTTCCATAAAGGCTACTTTGAGTATTGCTGACAGCATTCAATGGCCTTGGTTTCAATAAAGTCTTTCCAAGCCTCTTAAATTTTTTGTGGGGTTATGTTTTTCTCAAGGGTAGGGAAATTTTGCTTATGTGCATCATGTTTAAGCTTAAGACAGACCATAATGAAAAGAGAGAAGACGGAATGAAAGGAAAGAAGCAAATATGGAAAAAAATAAATCTAAAACTTAAATACAAAAGGCAAGTCCTGCATCTTTTAGTATAACGGTGTTCAGAGATACTGCCTTTCTCTGTTCAGCATATTTAATCTTCTTCCACAGCCTCATAAAAGCTAAAAGAGCAGATAAATATTGTGATAGTTTACCTCATGCAAGATGATCTGTTGGAGACAAAAATCCCCAACCTACTTTTGTTGCCTGGTGACTCTTGGTGTATCTACCTCCTGCTCTGATCATCGTGTTTCATAAAACGCGTTGTCTGTGCTTCTTTGTACAACACCAAAAGCACTTACTGCTGAACAGGGCCTCGGCCACACTCTGTACTACTTGCTTCTCTAGGTCCCAGCAAAGGGTAGAAAAGAAGCACTGTCCTTTACCTGTTCCTTTCAAACATTTTTTGCTCTTTTGCTGTTTGTTATGCTGCTTAACTGTGACATCTGCAAATATTCTGATGTGCTCTCCTTTGTTTCTGGAACATTTTTGTCCTTGCAGGACAGTTCAAACCTGTTGCCTAGCTCTTAGTGCGAGCTATGCTCTTGCTCTGAAGCCTTTTGAGGACCCTAGGTGTTAGCTCCCACTGTTTAACAGGCATTATACTCCTTTCTGCCCTCTCTGCAGAGGCCTTTTGAATGTTACATGTATTTTGTAATGATATTATACATTCTAAAGTCAGATGCAATTCAGACAATGAATCCTGTGTTTATCTTCCCTCCAGAATGAGTGAAATTTGCTCTATCTGTTTCAGGAGAAACTAAGGGGATTTTTATGGACAATGACCTGTTTATTTCTATGGCTGTAATACTTTTTTAGTTTAGAAGAAAGAAAAACCTAAAATAAACAAAACAAATTACTAGAAAAATAGTTTTCAATTTGCAGCCTTAATATGTCTGGGAACAGAGTTTATCATTAACACCAACATACACAACTTCTCTTTATTTTTCTTTTTCCTTGACTGTAGTAACAAAGAACAACGTCTTTATGCCATCAAGCTTCTGTGAACCCTCTACAGGCAATTCTGACTCGGAACCAGGTGAGCTGCCTTATTTCTCAGCAGACTGCTGTCAGGCTGTCACAATCCAAAGTACTCTGATACTTCAGAAGTAAGATCCTATCTGGGAGAATGGAGCTGGTGATGGTTCTGATCTTACAGCTGTTCTTTTGCATACTTCATTGCTTAATTTCATGTTTGCTGGGGGTAATTAAAATAAGAATTATCAATTCTTAAATGCTTTGGGGTAGTGGTGGTGGAAGACTGCAGTACGGCTCTACGCCCACCTGTTAACCTCAAGATAAAACTTAAGGGAAATTTTCACGTCTACTTTGGATACTGTTTTTTTGTGATATTGAAAATCAAATCAACCATAATCTATGGCCATGATGACGGTCAGTTATGACCTGTGAGCCCTATGTTGACAGGACAGCTTGTTTTGTTAATCACCACTGTTCTGCAGTTTTGTTGCGTTGGTATCGCTGTATAGTACGTTGCTATCTTATGCTTAAATGGCATGAGAATCATGAAGTACAGTAAGATGGTAAGGTGCTGAGTTGTCATATTCTGAGCCACAGCCATTATGCCCCTAAAAGGAAACATTTTCCAATTATACCATGTAAGTTATAAGGAACTAATTTTGTAATAGCTGTGGATTTATGAATATTACTTCTTTGAGATTTTGTTATATTGTCTAAAAGCCTTAACTGTAGTGTGTACAAGCAAAGGAATTTCTTTTCCCTTCATACTATAAAAGCATAAGGTAAAACCTAGTGGAATTACAAGAAACTAATATTAAGCAATGAAGTTTAACTTTATTTATGATAACTGACAGTTGAGTGCTTGTTAGCAGCTGTCCTGTTCAGTCATACGTGTCAGATTGTCCTGTCTTCCATTTGATTCTCTCCTAAAACCTATGTTATGTCCTTCACAGAAGGAACTCAGTTTGTCTGGTGAAAATGGTCAGTTTCAAGTTTCTCCTGAAAAACAATTTCGAATTTTTTTACTTGCAACAACTTGAGTTTCTGTCTTTGTGTTGTGTATTTGGTGTGGTCATCACTGGAAATTCAGGCTTCTTTTGGAAGAAGGGAATTTACTCTTTGGGAACCTCCTTATGGCTTTGGATATTTATAAAACTTGTGGGTTGTTACAGTGGGGAAAGCATGAGGAATTGTACGACTGACGGAATGTATGTAGCATGTTACAGCTATGTCCTTGTAACGTTGTGGTTTGCTTCTAGAGGAGAAGAGCAGTGGATTCCGGCTGAAGCCACCAATACTCATCCATGGTCAGGCACCTAGTGCAGGTGAGCTCGGTGTTTTCTGTAGCAGTACAAAGAAACCAGTTTGAGCACTTGATTTATTTAGGAGTTTCCTAAAACTGCTGTTGTAACTGGAAGGTGGCAATACCTGTGTTAAAGCAGAAAAAAATCTTGTATTCTCCAGAGTGGTTATGCCCATATCCACCGCGTAATGTCTACAGACACACCCAAACTTTGGCTTGGATCAGTCATGTGTTTCTGAAATGGATCTGCCAGTTGTCTCTGCTTAGCATGCTCTGGTTCAGTTCTTGGAGTAATCCTGAGCTCCAAGAGCTCAATTCTTTTGGTAGCAGGCTGGAACAAAAGGGGTACTCCAGGAGTGCGCTGAACAAGTTCTGCTGTTCATGGGTGCTCAGTCTGGGAGCAGGCTGGAGCAAAGTCTGAACTGCTGTTTGCTCCCCACTTCTTCCTCTCCCTGACTGTTGACGGCAGCGTGGATGTTGGGTCCTTGACCCTACCTGTTCTACTGGACAGCGTGGCTGCGTGGTTTGGCTCTTGCCGAGTTTCCTGTTTGCTGATGTAGACCAGCCAGTATGGGAAAGACATTAATATTACATCTGCTTAGGAGTTCAAGAGAAAAAAAAACAAACCCCGAACTATTTTGGTAATGGAAGTTAATATTTGTTATGTGTGTATATATATGGAAACTACTTATTTCGTTTGCAGGAAGAGAAGTAAATTTTAAAAAAAGCAAGGGGTTTTGAGCTGACGTATGAATGTTTGAACTCAGAGTACTTATATTTTGGGTGTCGCTACCCCGTTTGAATGCGGGTGGCCTGAAATGGAACTTGCTTGCAGAATGTTCAGCTGAGTTGCTGTGAGTAACTTCTGTTGCAGCATTTTTTTGGATCAAGAGTTCATTCTTCATTCAAAGAAGAAAACTGAGCTTTCTGGGGTGGCGGTAACCTTCTAGAGTTCATGTTAAGATGGTCTTTTGGGCTTTATTTTTAAGTTATTTAAGGTCAGCTAGCTTTTTGAACTAGTGGAATTAAAGAGCTGAAGTGCTCTGTATCTTAATATAGCAAACCAGAGGCCAGGTGAAGTCAAAAAGCCAAAAGGTTGTTAAATAAAACAACATGTAAGGTTATTGCATTACCAATACATTTGATTGTTTGAAGAACGGGAGAAAATATATCATTTACCGGGATCTAGAAATTGCTTACTTGGAAGAGGAAAAGAAGGCTTGGAATGTGTAGTTGAATAATATGTTGGTGAATAAATACGATTGCTTGTGTGCTGTTAATTTCTCTTTGACTTTTAACACTTAGACTTTTATTTCTGAGTCATTGTTATACACTCTCCTACACTTTCCAGGATAAGGTAGAGAATATGCCTTGAAGTGTCTTTTAAGGCTAGGGAGTTGTCTTCTTTATTTGTGACTAAGTCTATTTTGAGACTGAGTGGGAAAGAATGGGGTAGAAGCTTTTTAAATGTCTTGTTTTACATTGTATGTTCTGTTGGAAGCGGTTACAGGGAAGATGCAATGAAGCTGAATTTTTCAACTTTAAAGCTTTGTAGTTCTTGAAAAAACTTTTTACATGCAGGTCTCCCTAGCCAGAAACCGAAGGAACAGCAGCGAAGCGTGCTACGTCCAGCAGTATTACAGGCACCACAGCCAAAAGCGTTCTCGCAGATGGGTAAATAATGCTTTTGCTTTCTAGAGTACCGCAGGCAGAGAACAAAAATACAAAATGTGTTCAGTGTAGTGGTTTGTTTTTACTCAGCATCTGCCTTTGTTTCGCTAGGTTTCTCCTTTCAGAAGAGAAACCTCTTAAACGTTAAGTATGTCTGTGTTACATAAGGGATAATACAGTTCAACCTTCAGTTTTTGGATAGGATGACTGTCTGATGTTGCCAGGCCTCTAACTTTGTAGTCCATGCTTGATTTTTGGAATAAAAAGACTTAAAGGGTGACAGCATTGACCATGGTGTAATAAGCTACTGCTGATCAGTTGAACAGTAGTGGTAGACTTCTGATGGCTGAACAGTGATGTACAATGCCTAAATCACTAGGAGGTGCCTCTAGGCTTGGGGACAGTTTTGAAGTAGGGACTTTGATACACACTTTTAATTCTTAGTTTGGTCATGTATATTATGCTTATTGTATTGTTATGGAATTTGATATAGCTAATAGAAATGGGCATGATTGAAAACCAGAAGTTAAAGCAAAAGAACTGTTCAAGCTGTCCACATCTCCTAAACTCCTGTGTTTCCCAAGCCCCCTGCCTTTTGTTATTTGGCATTTCAGTTGAACTGAAACAGAAGGAACTTCAGTTAATTCTGAATCTGGCATAGAACCAAACGTTTCTAGCTTGATGTCTTGGCCTGCTTGTTGTCACAGGTTGGACTCTACAGAGGACTTGATATTGGGGTACACATTTTCAGTGGGAGTTCATGTATGTAAGTAGGTAGATCAGCCCAAAGAGGAGCCCTGCTGACTGTGAACAGTATTAGATTGAAGCAGTGTGGTTGCTTGAACTTGTATGTGTTTACATCCCTGCAGCGTTGTATAGATTAAGTGACTTTTTGCTGACTTGGTTTTCTGCATTTGGAATTTTGGTTCTGCTAAGAATTACTGAATCATGGTCCTCATGGCTCTTGCAAAATACAATGGGAACTTTGTAGTTTGCATAGCAATGTTTTGTGGACTTAAACAACATGATAAAAAAACTTATCTTGGAGTTAAACATGGACAGTAAAAAAAAGTTTCTATAAAGACATTAGCATTAAAAGGAGGACTAAGGAGAATCTTCATCCTCTAATATGTGGGGGTGGAAACAGTGACAAAGGATGAGGAAAAGGCTGAGGTACTCAATGCCTTCTATGTTAACAGTAAGACCAGTTGTTCCCTGAGTACCCAGCCCCCCTGAGCTAGTAGACAGGGGTGGTGAGCAGAATGAAGCCCTCGTAATCCAAGGGGAAATGGTGAGGGACGAGCTACAGCACTTAGACATACCGAAGTCTGTGGGACCAGATAGGATCCACCCGAGGGTACTGAGGATGCTGGTGGAGGTGCTCACCAAGCCGCTTTCCATTATTGATCATCAGTCCTTGGCTGACTGGGGAGATCCCAGTTCACTGGAGGTTAGTGAATGCGATGCCTATCCACAAGATGGGCTGGAAGGAGGATCCGTGGAACTACAGGCCTGTCTGACCTTCATGCTGGGGAAAGGTTATGGAGCAGATCATCCTGAGTGCCATGACATGGCACATGCAGGAAAGTCCAGTGATCAGGCCCAGTCAGCTTGGGTTCGTGGAAGGCAGGTCCTGCTTGACTAACCTGATCTGCCTCAATGACAAGGTGACCCGTTTGGTGGATGAGGGAAAGGCTGTGGATGTTGTCTACCTGGACTTCAGTAAAGCCTTTGACCTTTTTTCCTACGGCATTCTCCTGGAGAAATTGGCTGCTTATGGTTTGGCTGGGTGTACTCTTCACTGGGTCAAAAACTGGCTGGAAGGCCGGGCCCAGAGAGTGGTGGTGAGTGGAGTTAAATCCAGTTGGGGCCAGTCACAAGTGGTGTTCCCCAGGGCTCAGTATTGGGGCCGGTTCTGTTTAGTATCTTTATCAACGACCTGGACGAGGGGACCGAGCGCACCCTCAGTCAGTTTGTGGATAACACCAAGTTGGGTGGGAGTGTTGACCTGCTGGAGGGTTGGGTAGGAATGCTCTACAGAGGGACCTGGACAGGCTGGATCAACGGGCTGAGACCGATGCTCTGAAGTTCAACAGGGCCAAGTGCTGGGTCCTGCACTCGGGTCACACCAGCCCCAGGAACACTACAGGCTTGGGGCAGAGCGGCTGGAAAGCTGCCCAAGGAGAAGGAGCTGGGGGTGCTGGTCACCGGGTGGCTGAAGATGAGCCAGCGTGTGCCCAGGTGGCCGACAGCATCCTGGCCTGTGTCAGCCATGGTGTGGCCAGCAGGACTGGGGCAGTGATTGTCCCCCTGGACTTGGCACTGTTGAGGCCCCACCTGGAATCCCGTGTTCAGTTTTGGGCCCCTCACGCCAAGAAAGACACGGAGGGGCCGGAGCATGTCCAGGGAAGGGCACCAGAGCTGGTGAGGGGTCTGGAGCACAAGTCTCCTGAGGAGCGGCTGAGGGAGCTGGGCTTGTTCCTCCTGGAGAAGAGGAGGCTGAGGGGAGACCTTCTTGCTCTCTACAGCTGCCTGAGAGGAGGGTGTAGCCGGAGGGCGGTTGGTCTCTTCTCCCAAGGAACAAGTGGTAGGATTAGAGGAAACGGCCTCAAGTTGTGCCAGGGGAGGTTTGGATTGGGTATTAGGAAGAATTTCTCCATGGAAAGGGTTGTCAGGCATTGGACCAGACTGTCCAGGGCAGTGGTGGAGTCTCCATCCCTGGAGGGATTTCCCAGCTGAGCAGGGGGTGCTGAGGGACAGTGGTTAGTGGTGGGTTTGACAGCGTTAGGTTTACGGTTGGACTTGATGATCCTAAAGGTTACTTCCAACCTAGGTGATTCTGTGATTCTAAGAAAATAGCATAAAATTTGCTATAGAAAATTTGCTGCTTTTAGGACGATCTAAATATCTAGAGAACTTATGTCATTTTCTCATTCCTTATTGCAGTTCTCAGCAGTGGCACCAATGGTGTAAATATCCCTCCAGATTCTGCAGCAACATCAGAATCACTAAGTAATGCAACACTGAAAAGTTCTGACTCTGAAGACAAGGTGAGTTGGAGCAGGACTGGAAGGACACTCAAGGTGACAAACTTTAAAACAGTATTCTCTGAACAGAGTCTACTCATCTAGCGATGTGAGTGTAGTTTCATCAGTGGCAGCCCCCTTTTCTAGCCATACTATGGTAATATACTTCAGGTGTAGTGACAGATTTTACACTATCCTAATATATACTTAGATATAGAGATGCTATACTTATCTTTACTATCTTAGAACTGTAGTAAAGATTTACTAAATCCACAGTTCAGGATAGTTTTTTCGTATCTATTTTTCCCCTCACAAAATAGAAAAAAATTGCTCAATTCTGCTTCTACTCTCATTGGTTCCTTTTAGTCCCTCTTGCTTTATTTGTAGTTCCGCTGTAAAAATCTTAACTGCTGTTTGAGTGATGCCGTTCCTACCATAGATATTGGAGTCCTGTAATTTGGTGTTTTGGTTGGTGGGCTGACAGTCAGGATACTGGTTTTTCATCTGATCAGATTGCATGAATAAATATATTTTCCTTCCTGCAGGTTCATCTCTTACTCTGTGTCAGGAGAGTAGGGAGTTGTCTTCTATGAGGGGGGAGAAAAGCTGCTGTTTCCCCCAGTGGCTGTCGCCAGATCTGTCTGGTGCTTGTGTCAGGCCAGGGACTAAGAAGCATTTACTGAATTCCTATTCCTGTCTGAAAAGGCTTTGATTTTGAGCTGGGTGGACTCAGCAGTTTGCACGTGTTCAGTCTTCCTTCTCAGACTGTCTAGCAAAAAGTGATCTCCTGCTCATGGATGATGGTGTTACTGGTGTTGTCTTGATTTCTAACAACTGGATGTGGAATGGTATTGGGAAATGTGAGCATGGAAAGCATACAGGCAACTGAAGCGAATACGTAACACAATAAAGAAGCTTAGAGGCAGGAGCTGGTGGTGGGTTAAAACCCAGAGGCAGCAAATACATTCCCTGCAGGAAATGGTGGAGGGAGAGTGCAGGTAATGAGAGGCTGAAAAGCTTCAGCTGGGGGAAGAGGCATCTAAGTGCATTTAAAGTTGTGTATCTTGAAAGGAAAGTAATGAAATGGTTCCTTCTCTGTTCTGTCCAGTCCTTTCCTTCTTGCAGATATTGAGTTAACTGTTGGCTTCTTAAGATAAGTTGACCGAGAGCATGCAGAGGGTGTTTGGGGATTTTGAGGGTGTGTGGGTCTTGGGTGGTATTTTAGGTTTGGGTTTGTTTTTTTTGTTAGCTTCGTTAGACAGTGGGTTGCTATTTTGATGCCATGTTGAGCATAGAAGTATTATTATTATTAACAATGCAAAAGTATGCAACACTTTACTTGGAATTCAGGTTTCAATTAATTTTGAAATCTGAATATCTAAGTAGAAAGGCTTCAAGCATGAATGGCTTTGTAAGGTTTAGTGAAAGACTACTGCATGATTAAGTGGTAATAAGGGAATTAATCACATGGATGAGCATGAAGTCTTTGTTGGACATGCTTGTTACCTTTGTGTATGTCATTAGGGAGACCCTCTATGCATTTTTAACATCCAGAACTCCTCTTGACTTTTTTTTTATCAAAGTCCAGAAATACTGACCTGGGAGGAAGTTTTCTGATGGAAGAAAGCTCTTAAATCTAGATGTTAAAGATCGCTGAAAGCTAATTATTAAATGGTATAAAGCTTCATAACTGAACATTTGCAATTTTACCAAGGAGTGTAGTGGGATATTCTTCATTGTCTTGGCATTGGTAGTCAGGATGGACCATTTACCTGAAGCTTTCTAGTGCAGCTATAAGTAATTGGAGTTCATACGGTAGTTGTGTTGAATGCTGGAGTATCTCTGCAGAATATTAGATTGCTTGTTAAGAGTGAATGGTTACTTCTGGAATTAAGTTTCCTATTAGTAAGTGTATGTGCAGATCTGTGGCATAGATTTGGTGTACCGCAGAGAGAGCGCTTCCTTATGAGGGCAAGTATGTGGTATTTTGCAATTGTATACAAGCCTGGTCTGCCCTTGTTAAAGTACACGTCACTCATGATATTATTTTACTGGCAGAAAAGATTATTCTTTGAGGTATCTGTCTTGTGCTTATACAAGGTAGCAGAGTGGGAATGTTGTCTATCTGGTGGTTGTCCTACTCTGAGCATCTCTTTGGTAACCTACACCAGTTTGGGCTAGGCCTTGTCTCTGTGTCTTGAAAAACCCGGGGAAAGTGTGGGAGCCCGAAGCAACATAGTTCTTAGATGGGTACAAGCTACAGCCTTCTATTCAACCTCCCTTGACTGGTGGGAGAGTCTGGTGGCTCAAAGTCATTCGATGTGCAGGGAAGCTTGATAGGCTGCTATTCAAGCCTGCCATGCAGCCCTTGGCCCTTGGGAGGAATTGATCCTTACCCAGAAGGAGGAGGACCTGTTAAGGAGATCCTAGGCTAATGATTTTTCCTTTTCAAGAGGGTGCTCCTTTACCCTATATACACCATTCAGTGGTGGAGGACTACTCCCAGCAGGCAGCACTGGCCCATTTCTGACTACCAGCAGAAAAAGGATGTCTTTGAAATGACAGAAATAGAATCTGATGGCAGATAATGCAGCTAGGTTATGCAAAGGTTATGTCCCTTAGACATAAAATGGGATTTGCAAAACTCCTTTGGCCCCAGTCCAGTGCTGTTTTCCCACTGTCGCCTTTCCCCGGCGCAGTACGTGCACAAAGTGCCATGGCTGGCAGCCTGTCAGAAGCACCTGTAGGCAACAACACCCTGCAGGAGAAACTAACAGGAGGAATTGGAGATCTGTGTGCAGCGGTAGTTCTGTAACCTCACTGGGATCACGGGTACAGGAATTTCACTTGGACAATTGGAGTACTGCATTGGATACATGCAAGCTTTTTAGAAAATAAAGCAGGAAGGACAAGAAGGGGGATACATTGTGCTGTGCTTAAAGAAGCTACTTGAAGGCAGAGGCTTTGGTTTGGGAAAGGTGCTGAGTTGGTCAAGGCTTTACAGGTTAAGATCAGAGGAGAAGCCAACAAGGGGGAGATTAAGATGGGGACTGATCAAGAGGAGAAAGTAGCTAAAGTCCTTGGAGAACTACAAGCTTCACAATTGCAGACCTTGGTTCTAAAGGGGAACTTTAAGGACTTTGACACATGACAAAATGGCAGCTTGTCCTGGTGGAAATACTCCTGGAGATCTTAGGAATAAGTTGAGGACGGGGGTTTTTTGATGCAGGTGCTGGGTAGGTTGACGAGGGCGGATCTGGTGTTCACAGCAAAGAACAGGTTAGAAATACAGAGGCTGAGAGTAGCTGTGATAGCAGCAGCTATGAGATTGAGTTTGAGATGCTGAGGGAAGTGGGGAAGTAGCAGAGTAAAGGCCCAAACTTCAGGAGAGAAGACTCAGCTTGTTCATCAACCTTGTTGATCCTGAGGGACAGAAGGGCCCAGGAGAGCTTGTTATCTTTATAGACAACCGTCTCGGAGAATGAGTAGTTTGTCCCAATGTGCAGGAAATTGTGCAAGTATGGCAGGAGGCCAGTGTGGATGAATTTAGGAGCTCATTAAATCCAGAAAGGGAATGTACATAAGTTGGGAAAGAAGTCAAGGTACCCAAGAGGTATGCAAAAGGATTGCCAGGAGGTGTGGGGAGAGAACTGGGACGAAAGGGTTGCCAGAAAGGCTTCTACTGGTGCATTAGCAGCAAAGGCAAGATGAAGGAAAAATGTAGGCCTGATGCCAAATGTTGGAGGAAACCTAGTGATGAAGGACGTGAAAAAATTGAGGGAGTCAGTGTGTCTCCAGGGAGCAGGTGGTATCCCATAAGACTCTTCCCATAGTAACTGCATAGTTTTCATCAGGATGTGCTCAAACTTGCAACTGTTTTTTGTTTTGTTTTGGGGTTTTTTTTTTTGGGAGGGGGGAAGGGGAGGGGGTGTTCTGCTTGTGATGCTGTTAATGCTTCTCGGGGCATGCTTTGATGAGGGGTAGCTCCTGTGTGCTGATTAGTTGTTAGGCTTTGTGCATATTGGTGAGTCTTCTGATGTAAATCAAAAGCTACAGGGCAAGGAATTCGGAGAGAAGAGGGAGAGGGCAATTCCCATGCTGATGGCAGTTGCTTCTCAACACTACTATAAGGGTTTGCAAGAGCAAGGCCCTGAGTATAATGGGATGAGAACTATAGTATGAGAATAATAGGGGAAAGTATTGCCACAGGTGTTCTGTAAAGTACTGCCATGGCAGCTGCAGTGAAAATTTAGGGCTGCTAATGAAATGCAGGCTGCGGAGGTGCAGAATAGAAGGTCGTTAGCAGGACAAAAGATTCAGGAACCCTGAGGTCCTGAGCAGCAGTGGTGAACAAGTTGAACACAAATGAGCAGTGCATCCTTTTCTTGTTAACACAATGTACTGGGCTGCTTTATTAAGACTGCAGCCATTGGGTTTAGAAAAGTGATTATTCCCCTTTACTCGCCACTAGTAGGTGGCACCAGGAGTATCGTGTATAGTTTGGGGTTTGCCAGTACATGAAAGACATCCACAAACCACCAAAGTGGCTTGTGGCTGGAGCACGTAATGGCTGATGAGAGAGTGAAAAAGCTGAGTACGTTCTGCTTGGACTAGGGGAGAGGAATGGAATTTTTCTCCTAAACTATCTAGTGGTGGGCTGTAGCAAGATAGAATGAGACTTGGAAGTGCCTACCAAAGAAATGAGAGGCGGCAGGTGTGGGGAAGGGGCACTCCAGTTGGATATTGGGACAGAGCTATCGTATTTAGTACAGTCGAACATTGAACCAGGCTACCAGACTGTAAAACTGTCTTCCTTGGATTTTTTGAGACTTGACTGTATGAGGTCTCATGTAGCCTAGCATAATTTTGAAGTTGATGCTGCTTTGGAGCACAGTTTGGGCCAAATGATTGTTAAAGATCCTCATGAACCTTAACTGTTCTGTGATTCGTTAACGAAGATGCTCTGAACAACAACAGAGGATTTCTTCTAAAATGCAAAATTTGCTTGTAGCTCTGTAGATGTTATTGGTTTGTTGTTGTAAATGACTGTGTGAATCACCATGTTGTAATATTTATTTTTTGTTTGAAGAAACTCAATTACATAGGCTAAAGTTTTCAATTTCTTTTCTTTAGGCAGGAGGATGTCAGAAAAACGAGTCCAACAATACTTCAGATGATGACAGCTGTGAGAAGGCAGAACTAAACGCACAGCAAGCATTTGTATTTGGGCAAAACTTAAGAGATAGAGTTAAGGTAAACACATGTTTTATCTTGACTCAGAGTTGATGTGTTTAAGCAAGGATAAGCAGTGGAACAGATTATTTGTTGTCATGAGCATTATGCACTGTTTATCAAGTACTCTGAAGTCACTGTATAACTGGGTTAAAAGCTCCATGTGTATTTGCAAAATTAGAAGCTGTGAACACAGTTCGGTTGGCTGTTTAATAAAACTGGTCTTCCAGACGTTTAAAAAATTAATTAATACTGGTCGGTAGCATAAGAAGCTTTTTCAAAAATATCTACTACAGTCATAGGTAGCATCTAAAGCTCAGTGCAATGTAATGTTTTCTCTTACCTTTTGGGTCAGAATTTAGTTGAAATGTGTCCCTAAGATGCTTCCATGCAACTGAGACTCTCAAAAAAGGGGAGAAAAGAAAAATAGGGCAGTCTGGGTTCAAACCTGTGCATGAAGTAATTGAGTTGGATTGAGTTAATACCTCCTGTTGAAGACAGGTTTGCACAGGTTTCCTAGAATGACAAAAGAAAGTGCAATACCAGGATGTAGGTTTATATTGTTTTACTGTAGAAAGTGTTTGAGGATGGGTCTTTCTCTTGGGAAAGAATGAGTGGAAGATTTTTGTGGTCAGTAGTTAAAAGTGTCAATATGTACTTGTTCTCTTTATAGCTAGGAGACGAAAGCGATGAAACTGCTGATGTGCAGAATGCTGGCCTTCCTACGTCAGACGTACCTTCTGCAACAAATTATTTTCTACAGTACATCAGTTCCAGGTGAGGCTACAGGGAAATCTATAGGACAGTTTTCCTTACTCTGTGTTCAAAATTATTTTTGATTCTGCTCTTTATTGGGTGCAGGGCTTACAGTGGGTCAGTGGGAACCCAGACTTCTGAAGAATGAGGTGGCAAACTTCCCATCCGGGGGAGTCCTTAATTGTCCAGTCAAGGGAGATGCATTTGACACCATTTACTTGAGCAAGTCCTCACCAAAGCCTCTTCAGAAAACTAAAAAGCATAAGATGATAGAAGTCTTCTCACGAATGATAAGAAAGAAAGAGTGATGGAATAAATTGGAGTTACCAATAGAATCCTGTAGAGATCCGTGCTGTATTTGTGGTGTTCAGTGTTTCATATATGAAATGTTGATAGAGAAGAACAGTTTTTAAAAAAAGTTATTTATTCATGATAATAAGCTTTTCAGAGCAATATAGAGGGCCCGTATGTATAAGCAGGAACATAACTGTGGGAGCTCTTTGAGAGAATTTCTGATTAGGCAGCAGCGTGAGAAGAAACTTGATTTAGGTATACATAAAGTGAGGCAGCCAGGAGAAAACTGTAAGTCTATATATACAGTGATGAACTCTGAACTGACAGCCTTCACTTAAGGCCAGGATGTTGATACGGCTCGGAAAATGTTAGCTCAGAAGTTGTCAAAAAAATCCGATAGTGTTACAGAACAAGTAGAAAACAGAAGATAATTTCTTACTACACAGAGCTGTGAATTCAAGTAATAACTGGAAAAGCAAGGGGGGAAAAGCCCCTCTGAGAGCAGTAGATTAAAGTGATATCTCTGCTCCTGGAAGAACCTGAACTGCAGATTGTTTGAGGCCATGAAATAACTGTAGGAAAAGCACCAATGTGTGCTTGCCAGGTCCTTATATTCTGCATTTTTAAGACCCTGTTGTTCACCGTGAAGTAGGCACTAGGCAGTTTTGCAGTCTTAATCCCTTTTGATGCAGGACTTCCCAGCTGGTGCACTAGAGACCTGGAGAAGACCACAGGGTGACTGTGTGTGGGTGCCAGGTCAATGCCTTTCCAGAGACACTGTCAGATTTTTTTAAATCAGATTTGCCAGACAATAACTTCTAATACATGGGCTTCAAGTAATGGAATACTTATTTATATCTTTCAACTCGTACTTCTACTGCTATACACCAATTTAGTCTTCACTTTGTGAGGATTTATTCATGGTAGATCAGTTGCCAGAAACCTAATTCTGGGTTTGCCTTTAAATAATAAAAAAAGCGTCCCTCAGTGGAGTTGGCTCTGGCTTTTAGCTGAGATGTCAAGATATTATGGCAGCTGACTTGTAAAAGAAAAATTCCTCCGTTTGTGTAACACACTGCCAGTTCTTTAAAAATTGTAAATGTACAAGGTCATGTGGCAGATACCAGTAGATCATACCAAGTTCCCAGTTGGCGTTTGGAGCTCAGAACTGTGGTATTTAATTCCCTTAGTAGGCAAAACTTCCTTCCCCTGAGGATTTCCTGTGCTTTAAATTTCCTTATTCAGAAGCAGCAACTGTACATGCACGATTTCAAGGTTTGTTTGGTTCCTCTTGAATCGTGCAGTGACATGTGTGCCCCCATTTTCCGAACTTGGTGAGATGCACGTAGGCTTCATTCCGAGTGGTCTGCGTTCTGCATGTTCACGTAGTCATCGTGTTATGCGCTAGAGAGGTGTGCCTGAAGGAAAGGCAGATGAACGATGACGTGTTAAGTGTTTGAGTCTGTAAAATACTAAAACTATTGTCCTTCCTAAATGGGATTTAAAATCTGTTAATAAATATGCCACATGGGAGGAGGATGCTTATTCAATAAGAAAGATGTGAGGGCTGAGATTTGATTGTGAAACCTCTTGGGGAGGCTGGAGCATTGCAGCTAGTCTAAGGAAAGGCTTTACTTATCCCTGCTATCTTTGCTTCAGTTATGGTATTGCAAGTGTTTATGTTTCAATTCTTTCCCTTTCTGAGAAACTTGACCTAAAAATGTGTAGCAGTTCAAATTTGTGCATGTTGTTTTGTACTGTTTTTTTTTTTTACAAAAATGTATGTTGTATGATTAAACAGTAAGCTCACACTTAGCATTCAGCATTGCTTAATACGTAATTAAATATCTAAAGGGAAGATATTTACAGTGACAAAATAACTTGCCGTCATTCTGAGAGAATTCTCATTGTGTAAAACCAGGATGTGCTCTCATGTTACTAAGTTGAATTGATTTTTGCTTATGTTTCTGTGTCAACCAGTGCTTAATTTTTAAAGCCAGTGACAATCGCTCACTTTTTGAGGAATTTTATCAGTAAAAAACAAACATATTTTCCTGACTTGTAAGACCTGTTTTGTTTTGGGGTTTTTTTCCAGTGTAGAGAACTCTACAAACAGTGCAGATGCATCTAGCAACAAGTTTGTTTTTGGACAGAACATGAGCGAGCGAGTCCTAGTGAGTATCCACTGTGTATGAAATGTTGTAATTTGGTGAGTAGTGTGCGCTATGGATTCTCACTCAGGAATTTTGAGAACCTATAATTATATTTGTCACTGGAGCACGGTTTCCTTTCAGTGGTTTCCCTTGTAGGTAACTTATTTTGAGTGCAGTGTGGGGGTTTCATTATGAGCTATTGGCTGCAGCGGCAGCGCTCTGCAGGATTTCCCTGCCAAGCTGTGCCGGTGTAAGGAGACTGAGTGTCCTCTGGGTGTAGTGCGTGTGGTTCTCAAGTCCAAGCACTTTACAACACAGCTTGCTTCTTTAAATGGCTTCTTCAATATACATATTTGAGGGTGTTTTATGTTTGCTGGCCTCCAAATTGATAAAAGCTCAGTTACGTGACTCCCCCAGTGATGGGATTTCAAGTCCAGATGTGAGGCAGCTGCCTCAGTGCTGAGGAATGATTAATTCTCTCTTTATTGTGTTTAGCTTGCTGTTTCCTACTGGTGTTTTTATTGCTGTGCCGGTACAAAAGGGAAACACTTAATGCTGTGCTTTCATACCTGTCTAACCACTGTCAATGAAGTATGCCTTGAGTTCAACTGTAGCTGAAATTGGTTTGCTTTGTTGAACATAACTTCAAAATAAAGATTGAAATTTTCTTTTAGTTCAGGTGAAAATAATTTGAACTGGTTTTTGGGTCACGCTCCATTCAGTTCCTTGCCTGGGGTAGTAGGATAGCTTTTATTGTGGAAAGCATGTCACCTCTGGGATTCTTCTTTTGCTGTATGGTTTATAAACACCAGGGCTTCTGGCAGTAATTCATCACTAGTCTTTTTCTGTAAAAGCAGTGTATGCTTTCTCTCTTCTGTTTACCACCTCTTTTTTTTTTTTTATTTTTGCAATAGAGTCCACCAAAATCAAATGAAGGTAGTACAGAGAGTAATAAGGAGAATGCTGCTACAGAGTCTGGGTCTGATTCATCTTCTCAGGAAGCCACACCAGAGAAAGGTGAAAAACAAAATTTTATTTTAGGAATGGTAGTTAATCCTTGTTTAAATGATTGTGGTTTTCAATATCCTGTGACTTTATTAAAAAGTCACACTTTTATGTTGCATTACTGTCTTCTGTAACCAATGATACAGGCTAGGGATGAGAGGTGATGTGCTGGATGCTACAGATTCTCTTGTCCTTTTGTCTTTAATATTAAACACGTGCAGGCTACACTGCCTTTTTCATGGTCATTCTGTGGTATTGGGTGTATCTTCAGCAGAAAGTAAGTAGAAGGAATTAACAGAGCAAGTACTTTAACCTGCAGAGTGTAGAAGAACTGTGACAAACTGGTTTTTAACAATTCCGTTACAATTCCAGTGACTGAATGTCTGAGTCAAATGTATATTGTATTGGGTGTGTGGGTGCACCAAATGTGTTGCTTGAACCAAGAACTGCTTGTGTGACACTTCAGATTGGCAAGATTTTCTGTAATGTTCTAATAATGTCCATCTTTTGTACTTTTTATCTCTAAATTCTGGTATACTTGTGAGACCTTTATAAATCTTAAATAATTATATGCTAATCATTCTCAAACTTTCAAAATGTTCAGGTAATAATATTTCAGAATCACTGGCAGAGTCTGCAGCAGCCTATACTAAAGCAACAGCAAGGAAGTGTTTATTAGCAAAGGTAGAAGTGATTACTGGAGAGGAAGCTGAAAGTAACGTGTTGCAGGTAAGAAACGGATGAAGCGGAGGAGCTTTGCGTTCTGGGGGTTCATGTGGATGTCCAGTGAATGCACACCACCTGATTCCCTACAGCTCAGCCATCCTCTGTATCTCTAATGTACTTTCCTGTGTTAAAATGCAAACTTGGGGTATTTATTATCAGATTTTTACTTTGTTTTTTTCTTAATTTCCTCTTTCTGAATAAATTTTAGAGTTTGAGCCATCCAGTCAAATCTTAAGCATACTTTCCTGAATCAATCACATCAAAGCTTCTGTGTCCTACAAAACAGTTATTTGAAGAATATTGGAATTAAGTTCTTTAATTATTATACTACTGAAGATTATTTTTTTTTAACTCAGAAGGGACTGCTGTGCAAGCAGTCTGGTTTCTTTCATAGCAGAAATGATAAAACAGCATTTAGGAATTTGTCTTGAGGAACTTAATTGAATTATAGTGACATTTTAGAAGGACATTTGGCCATGACTTAAAGACCAAGTTAAATTTAAAGATTTGAATCGTGATTTATTTAACATTATAGTTGCTCGTCAACTTTAATATGCTTATTAACTTCAGTATGTCCTTAAGAAAAGCATGCAGTGTTTTCCTGTAAAACTAAGTGGTGTATATGGATTTTTTTCCTTCCTCTCTTTGTCCTTGAATTATAGGTTTTTTTCTTGATCTCTTGTTTCTCAGCACTTGAACTGTGTTATTTTTTTTTTAAGGATAGCTTTTTGCTCTTAAAGACAAGCTGGTCTGTTCTGACGCCAACAGATGCACTGTGTCAGTAACTAATGTGTATCAGTTACAGTTGTATTATCCTACAAAATCATAACCTATAATGTTCGTCTTCTCGGACTTTTTTTTACCAGACATGAATGATCTTTAGATAGTTGTTCTGGTACTTCTCTGTTTCGATATGATTCAGAAACTACTGAATGCTTCATGTAATCAAAGACGACACTGAAGAGATGAGAGTCCTGTTTCACTTAGGCAAACCACAACTTTTAGCAGTTGTATACTTAGTAGGGGACTGATTTGCATGAATATGTTGTAACTTAAGAGACCTCTTGCCTAACGTCTGTTCTTTTTTCCTGTGAAATTTAATGCATTGGAATCCTGAATGGGACTTGTACAGACAAGACACAACTTTGTTAATGTTGCAGAAATGAATTATATAGAGCTCTGTGTTCTATGGTGGAGAAAATGAGAGAAACTGAGGGAATGAAAATGGAAATATATTCTCCATCTAGTAAAATCATGTATGAGGGGAGTTTGAGGGGTGACAGTTTGATGTATGAAACCTTAGCAGTGACAATTAAGATGGAATAGAGGAGGAGATATAAAGTATATTTTGCAGGGCAAAAAAATGAGCTTTTATGGGAAGCAGGAACGGTCTTACCATTAGAAAGTACAAAAGGTGTACTTTTCCAAACGGATGAACCAGGAAGGCAGGAAAAAACCCTTTTGTTTATTTGACCCTGTGTGGGTCAGGCTTCATGAACTGATAGTGAGATAACATGCTTGTTCATCCTTTCTTCCATAATACAGGAAGAATTCTGCTTTGCTTTCATTGTGCTGGGTCTTCCCAGCAACAAATACCACCGTCAGTAGTGCAAAATGCACCTGAGACTTTTAAAAGATTTGCCTGAGTACGGATAACTTTTACCCAGTCTCTTATCACAATAACTTTCCTTTGTGGAATTTTGTGTCTCACCTGAAAATTGTTCTTGTTTGACCTTGAACACAGGTATTCTTAGAATATATAGCTTCTGTTAATAAAACTGCATGAAACCAGACAGCATATTTTGAGGAATCTATTGCAAAAGAGAGCACAACTACTTTGGTTTCCACAGCTCTAAACAGTTTAAAATTCCAATATGAAACCTGAAAAATGTTTTTAACTAGCTGTAGGTGACTAAATCTGAAATATATTATTACTTCAATCAGCCACTATGCTGTAGAGGTATTTTCCGTTACAGATTCAGTGCAAGCTGTTTGTATTTGATAAAAACTCTCAGTCTTGGGTGGAAAGAGGTCGAGGACTTCTGAGACTCAATGATATGGCCTCAACAGATGACGGAACATTACAGTCTCGTCTGGGTAAGAGGAACCAGGGGAAGGGAGGTACTGGATGACAGTCAGCACTGTTTTCACAGGACGCTTTCATGGCACACAACAGCATCCCCTTTGAGTTATGTGTCTGCAACAGCAGTAAATGTTGCAGTTATTTCCCCCACCCCAAAAAACCAAAAGCAAGCTGTATTTAACAACTAGAATATTTGACTAGAAATTTATGGTAATGTTCTTCAGCTCTGGGCTCTTTGCTTTTTGGGTTGTGGTGCTTGTGGCGGGGGAAGTCTCTCTGAATAGCACAAGATTGTGCGTTGGCCTGAGGTGAACAGCTCTGATCCAACCGCTGAACGTTGGTGTATTAACATATAAGACTTTGGACTGAATATCTTTAGACATGACTGGTAATCTTTAATAGCCTACATTCTTCTGATTAACAGTTGTGACAGGATTCCTGTTTTAAGGGCTTTCCCTTGATATTCTTTGTAAAGAGACTTAAACATTAACACAATAAAAAGCCATCTTGGCTGTTTTGAGCTTTGTGTTGTGTCCTTTTCCACCTAACTGATCTTGTGTGTTGGCTTTAGTGATGAGGACTCAGGGGAGTCTCAGGTTAATCTTAAATACCAAGCTCTGGGCTCAGATGCAGATTGATAAAGCCAGTGAGAAGAGTATCCGGATCACTGCCATGGATACAGAGGACCAGGGAGTTAAAGTTTTTCTTATATCAGTGAGTATTGTTTTTGGTTTACATCTTAACCTTCCTGCTAAAATTACTGCTTCTTTAAATTGTAGTTGAGGTGACATTCCTATTCTTCTTTGCACCCTACCTCCTTACCACCCCCCCTGCCCCAAAGACAAGGGGCTTGGCAGACTTTGCTTGTCTGAAAGCCTTACTAGGTGTAAAGAAATGTCACATAGAAGATGACGCTGGGAAGCCAGATTGTCCAAAGCATTGACCATGGAGTCATGAAATCTCTTCCATGCCTACTGAGACTGTAACAGTATAAGATTAGTGCAAATATTTTTTTGCTATCAAGGGAAATATGCATTTCAGAGATTTCTATGTAATAGCTTAACCAAAATTAGATCTACCAGAGCTTGTAGCATGGGAAATCTGTCATCATCTGTGTGTGTGGATGTATAGGTGCTCACTGGAAGTGAAACACTAAACATCTGTCAAGAGCATTGTGTTAGTAGTTAAGGGTAACACATTTTAACTTTGATTTTCTTCTAATTCAGAGTATTCCAAGCAGTAGTAGGACAGTGAAAGTGATTTCTACGCCTGCTAAATGCAGAAACAGCAATTCCCATTAGAATTACTGAAACACTTCGGAGATCATGATACAGTCAGCAAGAAAGAAAAGTCATTCCCTAATGTGCACTTAAAGATTTAGAGAGGTCTGAACACATTCTTTTGACTTACACTGATTCTACAAAAGGGGTTGCTAAAAATTAAGTGTTCTTCTGGAGCAAAAATGAAGAGAACATCAACAAATGCTCAGCTTCCCCCGTGACATTAGGTTTATAGGACTTGGGATCTGGAGTCCCAGAGTGGAACTCAATGATACAGAATTGATGAAGAAAAAACAGTGAAATTCATGGATAACTTTTTCTCAGCATTTTTCCAGATTTGAAAAGTTTGAGTTAATCTTTCATCAGGTTATTCACTATTGATTTTAGTATTGATTACAAGTATCATGCATGGAATATGTTATTCACTATAGCTCATCGCAGAGGAATTTTGCGGATAGAGAAATGACAGATATGTGACAGATGGGGAGGACGGAAACAATTTTTTTTATGAAAGAATCTGA
>VZTS01016654.1:100873-116988 GCA_013400795.1 Pluvianellus socialis
AAAGTGGGATTGTTCCTTTACAGTTAACTTAGGGTAATGGCAATAGCACTTAATATGAGGACTTAGTTGACATAGTGAAGACAGAGTTTCATAGTATTCGAAGGGAGTTCCCTTTTAAATAATATCCATTAAATATTATTAATGTATATATATATTAATTTCCATTAAATATGTGTGCAAGACAAACTTTTTAATTGAAGATTTTTTTAGCATAAGCTTTTGGGAGGTGTCAGGAAAGTTGTGTGACACCTGGGTAAAGAAGATTATATAAAATCAGACAGTACTGGGTATGTTAGCCAAAGAAAGTTGGTGCTGAGTGGAGAGGAATGTATTCTCACCGTCAGAGTTTGGTATATTTAGCATCTTGCTATGTATACCACAACCCATTCTGACCTAGTCTGAAAAACCCCGTATGAGAAAACTGAAGAGTAGACTGTGAAATTTAGCATGACTGTTGTGTATTATTTAAGCAGTGTTTTATTCTGTTGTAATTCCTTGCACCTTTTTCTTGTTTCTGAATATTAAAAAAAATGTAGGCAAGCTCTAAAGATACAGGGCAGTTGTACGCTGCGTTACACCATCGGATCCTGGCCTTGCGGAGTAGAGTGGAACAAGAGCAAGAAGTCAAGAATGTAGCACCTGAGCCGGAGGTAACGCAATCAAATGAGGAAGACAGTGATGATGATGTCATTGCACCTTCAGGATCAGTTGGAAGTGGTAAGCAGGAAAGACAATGGAGTATCCTGTTTTCCATACATTTTTCTCTGTCATTCTTGAGGCAAACTGTCCTCGCTGTAATTGTATATCGTAGATGTGCTTCTGGCCTGTTACTTCTCACAGGTGTTTGTGGAATAACACTCATTGCATGAGTTGTCTTTTTGAATGCAACTGTTTCTTGCTGCTTCTCCACACCGATATAAAGGCCCCTGTGCTGCTTCCATCTGACTGATGTGTCACAGTTTAGCAGAGGTTATCTGTGCTTCAATTAGTTCTAGCTTTGTTTATGGAATTTTTAAGGGGTGACTGCGAGTTTCATTTTTACCCTTGACATGGCCAAGGCTTGCACACAAAAACTGAGATGACTGTCTTGAGCTCCGGTCAGCAAGCAGGATGCAGACTGACCCTTAAGTGTAGTACTATTTGGAAAGCAGGAGGTTTACAAAGGGTCATGGAAAGGGCGTAATTAATTTCACTGCACATGAAGAGACAATTTTAAAAAAGCACTAGTCATCAGTTTGAGGAAGACTTCCTTCTGTACTCCTGCCTTAGGAGTCAGCTGTGTTTTGTTTTTCTGTGGCTTCGAACATCCTACTTCTACAGAAACCACTCCTCCATCAGGGAAAAAAAGGGGGCATGAATATGAACACAAAAGCGGTGGGTGGATTGAAGAGGCTGGAAACTGAGCTTTTCAGCTCTGGGATGCTACTGGGATTCCCAAACCAGATTAGTCAAGAACATAAAATTCTGCAGTGAATAGAGCTTAATCTGGATGTAAGTGGGGGCGGGGGAGAGGGGAGAACTCTACAGTTCTCATCTGTCATTGAAATGCTGAATCTGAGACTTCTGTAGTCTTGTCAGGCAGGGTCTCTTGTTGTGAGGCAAGAAACAAAAGATATTTCTTATGACAAATAACTACTTTCTTTGTTTCAGGTCCTAATGATGAAGGTGACGGGCAGAATGTTGGCAGCACATAGCAGATGTGAGCTAATCTGCTTGCAAGGCTGCTATGAACACCATCTTGCAGGCATCTCTGGATACCCCAGGCCAGCTATTATTTCAGGCAGTGTTGAAGGCTCCAGGACTTAAGAACTGTGCATCCCTGTTCAGTTTGTTTGGTTTTTTGGTCTGGATCAGTAGATTCCACACAAAAAAAGCAGACTTGGAAACTACCTGAATGTGGTTTGGGACGTGAAAGCTCATCATATTGATGAGCTAAAAAAAAATGAAAACAAAACAAAACAAAAACCAAACATTTCCCCTCATCCTTGTAATTGAAATGGCACATTACAGCTTGTCACAGCTTTTCATTGGGACCTTTTGACTGTTTCTTCAGTAGTTCATGTCTTGCAGGCCTCCAAGATGGAACTTTCTGACGCGGTTCCAACTCGAATTCTGCTTTCATAACCCCTACTCCCCCTTATGAGTTTCTGCCACCTGCAGGGAAACCGTGTCCTCACCAGTTCCTGCGCTCACTGACTGCCCTTTTGGGTTCATTCTCTTTTTGGACTGCAAATCGGGCAGATTACGTTTTACCTTTTAATCCCAACAGAGGTTGTGGACACCGTTGTTCCCTGTTTAGTGGGTTTGTAAACAGAGAGAAACAAAATGTTGTGGTTCACCAGAAAAGCTTTTTTTTAATGCGGTAATAAGAGACTTTAAAGTCCACAGGATGTTTTGCTAACTCGATTTCTTTCTTCCCATTTAATTATTATTATTTGGGGATTTATATTGTGGTGATACTTTTTTATTTTAGTTTTTCAATAAGATGCTCTTGTGTGTTGAAAAAGTGAAACTATTGTTTTGTACTGTTCTTTTCTGTTACTATTTAAGGGAGAGCTAAGCCACTATATATAAT
Source organism: Pluvianellus socialis (assembly GCA_013400795.1). NCBI lineage: Eukaryota > Metazoa > Chordata > Aves > Charadriiformes > Charadriidae > Pluvianellus > Pluvianellus socialis. The sequence continues at coordinate 103,449 of VZTS01016654.1, forward strand.
AGATGTTGCATACAATTTTTCTTAGGAAATTATATGTTTCTGTGGCTACAGTAAAGTGTAGGAGGCATACAGGTTACACCTTCAGAAAAGTTGATGAGGAAACAGTTGTTAGCCCTTGGAAGAATAAAATAGGCTCATGTAATGAGCTCAGTCAGCCATTAAAATAAATCTCTATGATAAATTAGCTCTCATTTTAATGGCTTGATTCAACAAGCCATTTAAGCACTTGCCTGACTTAACTACATGTGAATAATCTTACTGAAGTCAATGCAACTATTCATGCTTAAAGTTGAGTTACATTTTTAAATATCTTGCTGAATTAACGGCCTTAAATAGAAAATTAACTTCTAACCCTTCCTGTCCCTGTTCCGTTTCCTGAAGTCTTGCAGCATGAAGAGAAAGGTAATATTGCCAGCTTTGAATAGTTTGGGCTGAAGGATATTGTATTCTGTTCCACCAAAATAAAAAGCAAGAATGTGTTTTCCTGTGTGTAATTCTGAAGTACTTCTACTGTAACCATAACTTAACTTTTTGCTTTGGATGTTTTCTAATCATTGGGACCTTTTGTGTGAAAGTTGAGTTTTATTTTGTTATTAAAATATATGGTATATTCTTGTCCAGGACAGTTGGAATTTGGTAGTCACTAAGAAGAGTAACCAGGTCGCTTTCCCTATAAACTCCCTAAACTGCTCTATTTCCTTTATAGTTTACTGGTAGGTAATTTCTCACTTGCTCTTTCTCGTGGAGACTAAGGAGACCTAAAATGCACCATTTAAAAGAAAATTAAAGAAGCATTTAACCTAGTGTGAATTGAAAACAAAAACCTATGTTGTAGCACAAAAGCAACTTTGAAATTATTCAAATAGCAAAACAGTCCTTATTGCCTGTGTTTTAATGAAGCACACTTCTGTTCGCTGGGGGTTGAGAACATGTTTAATTTTACCTGTTGTCTGTTGTTAAACATTGTTGGATACCTGAAGTGTTGGGGAAGGGGGCTGCTCTGCTTTTCCTGATAGCTGATTGAAGGAACCTCTTTTCCGGGGAGTGAAAAGGGCTAATGATTAGCTGTGCCACTGCCTTTGTGATTTCTCTGGATTGTCTGCTCATGCCTTTTTGCATCTTTGGGGTTTTTTTGCTCCTTTGAGTTATGGGTTTTTTAACCATGCACAAACCTATTGATGCACCCCTTCCCCTGCAGCTCACTAGCAGAAGCGTAGCACATTTCCTGGGACCCACCCACGCAAGGGTGTGGGATCTTCTGTATTTTCAAATAAGTGATCTGCATTTTGGATCTTTGATCTTTTTACACTGAGATTCTCAGATTTAAACTACTCTTTTCAAACAACCTTAGAGCATAAAGCTGCTTGTTGTTGGCTTAAAGAAATTAATAAGGTGTCTTGGTCAGCAGGGCCTACTTGTGGAGAAAAAAATTGGTGTTTCCTGGTCCCAAACTCCATGGGGTCTATGCAGTTTTCACATTGAGGTGCTTTACCTAAAATGAAATTGATGGTGCATGAAGATTCAAAAAAAAAAATGGAATAAGCATGCTTGCTTTGATGGGGTTTAGTGGTGATACACAATCACCTACAGCATTCTAAAAAAAAAAAGTAATCTGTATTCTAAAAATAATCAGTAAATAAAAAATTATTTACTGATACAAATTTTAGTTCAGCTGGAAGTTTTGCATGTATGTTTATAGGGAAGAGGAAAATATTAGTGTGAACCGCTGACAAAATTGGCCGTAGGCTGAGTTCAGCCCTTGCCCAACAAGATGTGTTAGGCCAAAGCAAAACTCTTACGTCTCTCTGCTTGAAGCCTTAAACTAGTGACAGGTAAAACCAGATAATGCCCAAGTATTTTGAAATACTTATGTAAGATTGTCGTATCAAAACATATGTGGGAACTACATTAAAACTGATATCGGAAAACAAGGAAACAAAACACCCCAAGGCCTGTGTGGTGGTTCCTGTGCCGAGCAGTGGCTGCGAGGAGGGAGGCTGGTGATGACCAGGCTTTCCTTTGGACAACAGTCTTCCCCTTGCACCGCCCTCCTGCTGCATCTTTGCTGTTAGGTCTGTTGTTAACATACAACATACGTATGCCTTTCAAATTTTCTGGAAAAAAAAACAACTGAAGAGTATAATGGTTGAGCACATCTGATGGGGGAAATGTTGCAAGAATGGTGGTGTGACTAAAACCAAAAGTAAACCTCTTATCGTGAAATTAAAAATAAGATTACACCCACTGGAAATACAAACATTAAGGTAAGAAAATGTGTAGTTACAACATCTTTTTGTAATCCAGTTCTCAGTGCACAATGTACTACTTGAGAGAAGACAGGACAGGGAAGGATCTAAAACTAGTCCTCAGCAGCCCTCCGCTGAAACCAGGCTGGGCAGATGTCTGAATTGTTAGAAGCCTGCAGGAATAAAAAAACCTTTGTAATGACTCTCCCCGTGTCCCAGTCACAGGTATCGATTCCATTGCTGAGGTATCACTGCTGTTAAATGACTGTTCCTAATGCGTCCCATTCTGCAGTTTGACTGCCCTCTTGTTCTCCCAGTGAGTGTAGAAAATGGTTTATTTCCTTTCTAGAAACATGTTACATATTTGAAAATTTACCATGTTTCCCCGTAATCCTCTATAGTTTTAGGAATTCCAATTATGATAATTGCCATAACTTGTCATGCAAGATTTCATTAAACTGACTTTTCACTGTGTGCTTTTTTCCCCTTGTTCTTTGGTCTTTCTGTGCACTGACTCGCTTAAACTGAACTCCGGAGTCCATTATGCAGGTAGCAGATAAATTCAGACAGAATGTTACAAAGGTCTTAATTTTCCAGGGTAATCTTTTTCCCCCCCTTTGAAGATTAGCACAGAGCAACAGAGGTGCTAAGAGAGAATTGCTAATCTAGGCTCTTTAAGTCAATCTTAATTCCTTTCTACCAGGTTCTGGTACAGGTATCTTGCAAAAAAAAATATGCTCAAAGATAATTTCTGTAAATAAAACTCTAATTTAGAGGTGGTATTTTGAGTTCCCTTTCGACTACCTCTTTTCAAGGGCTTATAGATAAAGCTGAATTTGTCATCAAGAACACTGGTAGTTCTGTTGCTGGGGGTGGGCAACAGATTCACAGGTACGCTTTTATAAGGATATTTGTGAACTGAGTGTGGGGTATGTTTGAAACAAGCCATCCCTGGTTGAATTCTTGTAGCTTACCTTCAGCTTCTCATGCAACACAGGAAAAAAAAAAAAAAGCAATGTTGTATTTGATGTTGTCCTTGTGTTTAAGAGACCACGAGGTATCAGTCGAGCCCCAAGCTGGAGGACATCTGCTGCTGGTGACCATTATCAGAGCAGCCCATGCAAAACCTCAGCCTGTGCTAATCATACAGAAGGGACATGCTTTTTAGATGGACCACTGGAAAGCAGCTTGCTAGTTGTAGTCCATTTTGCAGACAAGGTACAATTGCTGGTCTAGAGAGCTCAGAGTGGGAGTATTGAAGCAGATAGGAGATCTATTAAATAAGGCCATACAAAAAGCTCCCAAAAGAGGGGAGGAGGGAGAAATGTTTTGAATGTGACTTGCTTGTGGGTGGTTCTGTCCTCATTTCTAAAAAAAAAAAAAAAAAAATTCAGAGAGAGAAGAAAAACAAGTTATTTGCTGCTTGTAATAGGATGGCAAGTCACTCCTCCCATTTAACAGTTAAAGGGATTGTCATGGTTTGGGCCAGATTGGCCCAATCTGGCAGAATGACATGCTGTCTCTTGCCCCTCTTCAAAGGGAGGCAGGAGAGAGAGGGAGACTTATGAGTTTAGAAGGAACTAAACTACTTAAATGAAATATAATTAAATAAAAAGAAAATAATGAAATTTATACAGAACTGTATCAAGCTCCAGGGTGACAGTCACTGGGAAAGTCCCAGACTGGACACAGGGACGGATGGGAACTGGATTCTGGATCTGGATTCCAGATTGGGATCAGAGGCAGATGATGCCTCCCCGGATTCCTCTTTCTTCAAAGAGTGCTGACCCTTTGATCCCTCAGCTTTTATCCTGAGCATGATGCAGATGGGATGGAGTACCCTGTTGGTCAGTATTGGGTCACCTGTCCTGTCTGCTCCTCCCCCTAGGTGTGACCCCTCCGTGCTTTTTCCGCTTCCCACCCTCCAGCGGGGCAAATAACCAAGTTAACTGACCTGGTTGTGATAGCAATAAGTACAAGCAAGAGCCTCTTTTCATCCCCTTCCTTGGCATCAACTATAAACATTGGTTTTACTATTCTGAGAGTGAACAGGTTTTTGCACAACATGCTGTTAATTTCAGCAATGAGAAGAGGCTTAGCTAAAAAATAAAGTTACTGAACAAAATTGGTCCTGTTTTACCTCAAACCAGGACAGGGATCTAATACCCTCTGTATTGGCAAACTGGTCTGTAGCCATAGTCTGCAGTTAATCGTAAAATACTTAAAGAATCAAGTTAAATGTTTTAAGAGTAATGTTAACTTACCTAGATTGATTTATATGTTGCTTTCCCTGGAACTTGCCTGTTATAGCAAGGTAAGCTCCATCTTACTCTAACAGTCCTCTAATGAGCACTAATTGCCTAGGAATTGTCTTAAAGCATTTAGAAGCCTGAGGACAGGCTTCTGAAAGACAAACCACAGCAGCAGTGTGCCGGTCCCTAAGTTTAACTGTGGTCAACAGGTAGGGCAGGTGAAGAGCTGCATAAAAGCAGGTGTCCCTCTGCAAACAAGGAGAGAAGTCGGGAAGAGTCCTGGCCCCACTTCGCTTGTCCGCAGAGGGAGCAGTGTGAGTCGGCTGCGTGATACGCACTCGTGCCAGAATGGCTTTTAACAGCTGCTTAAAGCCTGGAATGCTTGTTCAGTACTTAATGGTGTAAGAGTCTTGTCCTGGGCAAGGCTGGGTGGCTTCTGTATGTTTACAGTGGGGAAAGAGCATTTGCAGAGTGGGCCACCATTCAGCCATGGGAGCGGCCACGCAGCCCTTCATTCCACATGCTTAGAAAGCCCTTTAATAAACTGTTAGCACGTACTGGACTGTTTGCCGCATTAAAAGGAATGTTGTTTTGATATTTGTCTGTCAGAGTCCCAGGACTTTTCACTGATTTGTCCGTCAGAGTCGCAGCAAAGCACTTGCACTGAGTCAGATTCACAAAAATCAAAACTTACTGAGGGTGAGCTAATAGAATTGAGATTGCCATTGATAAATTCACTGGCTACAACAGTGCTACTAATTAAGGTTAATATTGCTAGCAAAACCAATAATAATACAACAGCCTGGGGGTACCATTCACCAGAGGGTGAATGGTGTAGCCCTGCCTGGGGGGGGGAGGAAGAGAACGCAGCCTGTCAACTGCTCCCTCAGGTATCGAGATTCTTCTCTCCCAATGTAACAGTCAGTTTCTGAAGTCGTCTTATCCACCAGATTATGAGGTTTCCCTCCCCTAGGTGACGTGTTCTATGACTTGGGTGGAGAGACGAGTGCTAGTCATGTATGTTGAGCATGATCTCTACAATCTTCATTAGCATGTGCAAGACATCAACTTTAATATGTGTTCCACAGGTAACAAGGCGGAGGTCAGTCACTGGGCACGACAGCCTTTCGAGGAAAGAACTAGGTAGGTTCCTGTTATGTGGCTGTCGCTGACGGAAAGCAGGGCTGTCCTGCCTACGCAGGGCTCCATCCTTACCCCCCCATCCTGCGCTGGCCGGGCACGTCTCCGGCACCCCAGCCTGCCCGAGAGAGAGCAAGGCCAGTCTTAATGGGTCTTTGAGCACAGAGACTTCACCTCATTATCCACGTTCTACACTGCGGCCTCGGGGTTTGCGTTTGTAAGACGAGGTGCCTTTTTGAGGCCCAGGGGAAGCAGAATAGCAGCCCTGCTGCTGGCCGTGAGGAGCGACCCCTTCGCTCGCCAGGACAGCCCGCAGTCCGGCCTTCACCATGGGGCGCTGGGGATGCCTCTGCAGCGAAGGTGACCATGCCAGCTCTGGGCCATGGATGTGTCCTGCTGTCCCCTCCCCGGCAGCGGCTGGCATGTGGTGCTGGGCAGCGGCGTCATTCCAGGTACTGGTACCAAATGGCTCTTGTGTGGAAGAGCGTGGGGAGGTACAGCCCGCGCCCAGCCCTGGTGGCTCACGTCCCAGAGAAGGGTTGCTGTGGGAGGCTCCAGCATTATCAGGAAGTGCATGAATAAAGTATTTAATAAGCTTTACACTTAAAGGGGAAAGAGTAGACAGGTGAGAGAAAGTCTGAGCATCCACCGATTGCAGTGGTGGGGAAACCACAACTGGATGAGCTTGGCCTGAGGGGACATACCACTGCCAAAGCCTGGCAGGGCGCTCCTCCAGGTTTTTATTAGCAAACTGAGAAGAACTGGAAAAATAAATACGTATGCTACAGCCTATGCTGTCCCGTGGCCTCAGTGCATCAACACACCTTTGTTATTGCAATAAGAAAAAATGGAGACGCGAGTATAATGGTATAGAGGCAGACAGAGAATGAAAATACGAGCCCTTGAAAATTCATAAAAAATAATCCAAGTGCTACTTAGTCGTAACGACAGCCCCTATACAAAACACCACCCCAAAGCTCCCCGTACCGCCAGCACTGAGGAATTAAAGGCCGAGAGGCACCAGCCGCGTGTGGCGTTTGGGTTCCGACACGGAGCCGCGCCCTCCGAGCGCCAGGGACACTCGCCGCTTTGCGGGGCTCGCCGGGCACGGCCCACGCGGCAAAAGCCGGGACGGGGCTCCCGGGCCGGGGGCGGCGCCGCGCCGAGCCCGTAACGCCGCTCCCAGCACCGGCTCGGCCCGCTCCGCCCCGCGCCCCTCCCNGGCCTATCGCATCATCCTGCTGCAGCCCAGCTCGGCCCTGGCCGCCCTGCAGATGGCCGCCGCGGACAGCGTCACCATGGGTAAGGGCACCCCGGCCCGTCTCGGGACCGGCCGCCACCTTCGCCGGGGGCTTCGTGCTCGGCGCGGGCTGCTCCGCTCCCCCGGGCAGCCGGAGCGCGGAAATGGCTTGAAAGACCGGCAAAGCTTTGCAGCTGGCATTTCTTTTGGCTGTATTTCCTCTAAGGCACCACTTAATTATGTGTCAAATCAGCGTAGAGTAGAACGGAACGGAATAGTTGTTCACACTTGGATAATATTTTCTGCTGGATACCAGTAATCACGGGTGATGGTAAAGAAAACCCTGCATTAATGCTTGAGGCAGAAGAACGGCCATGTCAGCTTAGGCTGAAGATGCGTCTGCGGCAGTCTCTGCCTCCCGTCTGCTTTATTTAAAGCCATGTTCTTTATTTAAAGTTTAGGTAGTGCATTTTTTGCGATCTGGAGAAAAAAGGTGTGTATTTTCAATATTTACAAAACGCCTACTGTCTGGACAACAGCATAGTGGAAGCAAACTTCCTGTACTCATTTACTTCATATATTTAGGCGTTGCCTAAATTAGATCACACTTTATGAAGAGCAAGCAGTGTTTTTGGTGGCGAAAAGGAAATAAACGTGGGGAGTTTCTCATTGTGCTGTATAACCAAGAAGAGACCACGTAGTTGTCTTGAATTGCCCGCATTTCGCAAGAGGAAGCGGTCGCTGAGGAGATAAGCAGGAACCTGAGGGGGGCTCCTCCAGATGCAGGTGCACATCTGCAAGGCTGAAGCTCCCCCAGCCCGGTGCCCACTGCACAGTTTTCTTCTCACCAGACCCATCTTGGGTTTCAGTCGGATTTAATGGCTTATGTCACCTCTGTCTCTCCCTGCACTCTGCACTGCAAGCTGGTTCACAAGCAGTCCAGATCTGCGTTTTTGAGTTGTTAAACTGTAAAACAGGACCTGGAATCTCCTGTAATGAGTTGAACCATAAAAGGTCATTATGATGGACCAGATAATGTAACCAGCTACGATTTCGATAAATCCCGTAACCCTAAACCAGTGTGTTGAATCCCCTCACCAGTTCTCGTGCCTGAGGAAGGGCTTTTCCTGCGAACTGTTCAGGGCTCTGAAGCTGTGTTTTACCTACAGACTCCTTGGCCCAAAGCAGGGAAGCTGAAGTACAGCCCTCGGTCTGCCGTTGTTGTTTCTTCAGTGCTCTTTTCAGTTGATTTTAGGATTGGCATAATTGCATATTCTGCTGAAAAAACTGCGGAGGTTTGTAATGGGAGCTTGTGGTTTGCTAGTTTACCATAGAGACAGAAAATTTTTATCCTGGACCTTTTCGTTGTTCCCAAGAAAGATGAATTGATACCTTCAGATGGTGCCTTGTAGCCAGTTTCACATTTCATGATGAAGAACATGTATTACAAACCAAGAAAAACTCCTGTTGTATTTGCTTGATGCAGCTATTTGACAAACTTTTCAGTTATATAGATGTAGGGTCTGATGGGATGAGGCATGTAATTCAGTGGACAAGAAATGCTACTTTGTGGTTCCTTAATGCAGTTTACAAAATCAGTTTTCAAAATCAGTTTGGAAAAAGAAATAATTACAAATTCATTCCATTTTTTTTTTAACTACTCATAAATCATTTCAAGCCCCAGGCAGGCAGAGTAAAGTGCTGGGACAAACTGACTGTCAGGAGAGCAGAGTTGTCTGAGTGAGTTCCTCTGCCTGAGTCCCTGCGAGGCTGGATTTGTAGGGATTCGTGAGCTGATTTCAGCAAGCCCCAGCCAGAGCTCTGCCATCTCCTTCCCTGGGGGAATGTGCTACAGAGAAACCCGCTTCTCCTTTCTCTTACCTCCTGGCTCTTTGGGGGCTGCCCCATTGCCTCATCTGGAGGGGCTCTTACTAAGTCTGAGCTAATAACCGAGCTGGATGTGGTGGTGGTTGTCTGTGGCCATTTGAATGTACGTGCCTTGCATGCTGGCACGCAGCAGCGTTCCCGGGGACCCGGCGCACAGCAGGATCTGTGCGGCACAGAGGTGGCTGCATGGCTGGAGTGGAGGAGGTGCCAGAAAGAGCTGGCTGGGACTTGTATGATGCTGCGTCTCACCGTAGGGCGTAGGATGTGCGGCCTCTGGGTATCCAAAAGCAGATCTTGCTTCATTTTCCTCTTTTTCTCCCAGAGGAACCATCGCACGGCACTGTGCGTCTCATAAATGTACTTTGTGTGTATGTAATTCTCAGTTCCTTGAGGGGTTTGGTTTTATTGTTTTACCTCTTGTTTGCAGCTACACTAGGAGCTGTGTTTGGCGTAACTACCTGCCTCAGTGCCCAAATCCGAGAGGAACCAGAGGATCCCTTGAACTATTTCATAGGAGGCTGTGCAACAGGAGCTGTCTTAGGTGCAAGAGGTAAATGTGGATAATGCCTGTAATGAAAGGAGCCCGCTCTGGTTTTAGAAACCTTCCTATTAGGAAGAAATGGAAAATAATGTCAGGCATATTTGGTAAAGATTCATCTCAGCATGTGAATTCCATTTCACGCCAATTTCGTTGATGCTCCATTGTACATGTCTGCTAAAATAAATACTGCTACAGAAGGCTGACCCAGTACTGCCAATTATAACTACCAGTTATAACTTTGAATTGCAGGCTATGAAAATTGTAATTGTGGAAATCCATGTTTTCCTGGCAACAATTTTTTTTTTAACTTTACATGGAAAATACAATTTATCATCTGCCATGTGAATTCTTCGTGCACTCTGAGGAACAAGCTGCATCTTGCTGGTCTTGCTCCTATGGCATCTTGTCAGGCTAGATTAGCTCCTGCGCATACTTAACTAGCTCTGTTTTTTGTAGACATATTCAGACTTGGTGTTAAAGATGTGAGGGATTTATTTAAGTTGTAATTGCGGTGAAATAGAGTTAATCCTTACTCTTCCTAGTTGCTGAGCTGATGAGAATTCAAAGCAGTGATCGTTGGTTTTGTTACTGAAATAAGCAATTTAAGATTGCCGTTATAAAGAGATGGGTTAGTGGATTATAGAAACTGGTATTTCACACTGCAAGCTAAAAGCATGAAAAAACTTAATTTAAATAAAAAGAAGTCACTTTTCTGATTTCTCTTGGCAACCAATGTTGCTGATGGTCAAGGGTAGATCATGGACAAATTGTGGAGTCTCTCAAGGTCTACTGTATAGTACTTGTGCCCTAACGAGTCTTCTATGGTTTGATTTTGTTTTTCCCAGCGCACAGTTACATGACCGGTACCACTGCGTGTTTGGGGTTTGGAATTGCCGCTGCTCTAATGAAGATAGGTAACAAGGAGGGCTGGAGGCTGACGGGACCTCCCAAGCTGTAAATGTAGCTTTTCCTCCCTGCGAGCTGTCTTTTGAATGCTGTATGTAATAAGATGTTGTGTAATAAATATATTGTCAACTCAGCAGCTGTCACAGAATCTTGATGTTGCCCAGCTCGTTGACAGTGCTGGGACTGAGATGCAGAAGATGGAGCTGTCGGAGGGGAAGCTTCAATCTGCTGCTGCTGCTGAGATTCCAGTTTTGTGCACAAGTGACTTTGCCTCGTGTCTCTGTATTGCACACGTAAGCTTTGAGGGGCACAGTTACCATTTTCAGTATGGTCTTTTAGGAGTTGCTCTTACAGCTTTGAGTGGGTCCTGCGGGATTTTTTGGCAAGGATTGGCGTTGCACTGCACTGAGAGCATTAGTGAGGGTTTGGAGTCAAAACTTCTGAAGAGGCTTTTGGCTCTAGTTTGAGGATTAGGAATTTGGGGTGGGGGAAAGGAGGAATAGATTGCCCACAAGGTGTTTGGGAGCCTGGGGACTTCCTCTGGTAAACATTGAAGCAAGTCGAGAGCCCACAACTTCAGGGTTAGAACTGGGGAACAGCTGAGGTTGGAAGGGACCCTTGGAGATCTTCCTGCTCAAAGTTGGAGCTGTGTTGGGTTGAATTTGCTATGTGCAAACTGAAGTGTCTCCAGCAAAGCCACCAGGAAGATGTAGAGGGTTGAGGTACAGGAGAGGCGAGAACGGCATCATTCAGCCTGGAGAAAAGATGGTCAAGGGCTGATCTAAGACACAACTTAATGGTTACTACAAAGAAAGGCTCGGGTGCCCAGTGAAGGATGAGAAATAACAAGCAGAAGTTGCCGAAAGGGAAATTCTAACTAGATGAAGGGAAAAAATCTTCACAGTTGGGGTAGTTAAGTGCTGGAAAATGGATTGGAGAGGCTATGAAATCGTCATCTTTGGGGACGCAGAATTCAGACACATGGGAATATGAAGGTACAGGGACGGGACGTTTGGGGACGGGGATGTGAGTTAATGGAGACAGGGAATGTGGGCACTAGAGGAAGCAGGGATGTGGGGCAGGGTGACACAGGGTGGTGGGAAGGGAGGGGACAGGACATAGGGGAACCAGAGGCAGCGGAGGAGGGGACAGGGCAACGCAGAGGGACACTGTCACAGCTGTTGCAGGTGTGCTGCTCCCTGGTATGTGCTCTCTGGGCAGGGGGGGATTCCAGGGGGCGCAGGATGGTCCTGGGGGCCCTTGGGGCTGGGATGAATGGAGCACAATGTGTGACAGTGGGGTGTCACCCGCCCTGGGGCTGGGGCAGCAGGGTGTTATTTCTCTCCCACCCGAGGACTTTTGTGGGGGGTCCTACTTCACTCTGGGCTCTGGAGGTGAGGAAGGTCTGGGAAGGGTCTGATGGTCCAGACATCCCCAACAGAATCACAAATGTTGGGGGCTGGAATGGACCTCGAGATCATCTCCAACCCCCCTGCCAGAGCAGGGTCACCCAGGCAGGTTGTACAGGATGGCGTCCGGGTGGGTTTGGATTGTCTCCAGATCTGGAGACTCCACCACCTCTCTGGGCAGCCTGTGCCAGTGCTCTGCCACCCTCAAAGGGAAGAAGTTTCTCCTCGTGTTGAGATGGAACTTCCTATGTTCAAGTTTGTGCCCGTCACCTCTTGTCCTATCACTGGGCACCACTGAAAAAAGCCTGGCCCCCTCCTCCTGGCACTTTCCTTTAAGTGTTTGTAGACATTGATGGGATCCCCCCTCAGTCTGCTCTTCTCCAGACTAAACAGGCCCAACTCCCTCAGCCTTTCCTCATGGGAAAGAGGTTCCAGCCCCAAATCTTCTCTGTAGCCCGCGTAGCCTTCCCGGCAGATATTGGGTGGTTGAAGTCCCCCATGAGAACCAAGGCCTGTGACTGTGAGGCAACTCTCGACGGTCTGTAGGAGCTCCATCCATTTCCGCATCCTGATCAGGTGGGCTATGATAGACCCCCACAACGGTGTCTCCTATTAGCCTGGCCTTGAATCCTAACCCACAAACTCTCAACTCTATCTTCATCCCCCCCCCGAGGGAGAGCTTGATACGTTCCAGCTGCTCTCTCACATGAAGAGCAACTCCCCGACCTGGCCTTGCTGGCCTGTCTTTCCTAAAAAGAACACAGCCATCCACGAGAGCGTTCCAGTCACGTGAGCTATCCCACCATGTCTCAGGAACTGCCATGGGATCACGGCCCTGCCACCACACACGGATCTCCTGTTTGTCCCCCGTGCTGTGTGTGCTGGTGTATAAGCAGGACCTGCCCAGGGTAACCTGGGGACCGCAGCCGTGCCTGCACCTTCCCACTGCCTGAGGGGAAAAAAACTCCTGGCAGCTTCTGCCTGTCCTCAGGGAACCTGGACGTCCCCACTGCCCCGTCCCAGGGCTCCAGGGCATCGGACCTCCCTCCGTCTGGGCCTCTCCCGGCTCCCGGCTGTAGCCACGTGTCCCATCTGGGCTATAATTACCCAGACGCATTCCTGGGGAGTCACAGGAGCTTCCCGGAGCGGCGGCAGGCGGTAAGGGGGGACGACTGCGTGGCACGGCGCAGCGCAGCATGCCACGCAGCAATACAGGCTATGGCACGAACCATGCCAGGCTGCAAAGCGCGTGGCCCAGGCGAGGACACGCAACGTGGTGCAAACAGAGCGAGCAACACGTGAGGCATCTCTCGTGGCGGTGGGGGGGGACGACACAGCGCACCGTGAGGATCGGCACGCCTCAGCGGTGCAAGAGGGTGCACGATGGGCACAGCATCACCCACGCCTTGCTGCGCAACACCCTGCAACACGCGGCCGGCAGCGTGACGCACAGCGACATGCAACGGGCAGTGCACAAGCCGTCGAGTTGCTGCAATGCGCCGAATGGGGGGGACAGGTGGCTTTACCAGGGAGCTGTTCCAGGGACCAGCGGCTTTGCTGCTGCTGGAGCACCAGTACCTTTGACGATGGGGCAATGGCTGGGGAAGGGCTTGGGGGCTTCTGCTTAGGGTGGGAGGGTTTGATGGGGGACAGCGGACGAAGACATGGGGCTGTGGCTTTCGACTGGGGCAGCAGCATTTTCTGTGGGTCAGAAGCTTCATCCTGAGGGTCTTCAGCAACGAGGGACATTGGCCTGGCTATGGGGCAGGGACATGGCCATTGGTCTCACCTATGGGGCTGCGGTTTTGCCAAGGGGCATTAAATTCAGCTATGGGGCAGCAGCAGTTTCTGGTGGCCTCAGCTATGGGATAGAGTTTGTGTTCAGTTTTGGGCACTGTAGTATCGGAGGGACATTGAGG
>VZTS01016655.1:4880-20032 GCA_013400795.1 Pluvianellus socialis
GTAAAGTTTGAAGGTCCACCATTACCTTTCCCCTCTTCAGTTAACACAAAGACCTGATGTTTTTTCCATGACTACCCAGATTTGCCAGACCTTTCCACACATGGTATTCACACAGCTAAGCTAAAGTGATTTAAGCTAAAAAAATTTAGGCAAGTTACCTGACAGCTAGACAACTGTCATTACAGCTAAAATAGGATAAAATCAGTTCAGGGTGAGAGTAGCCTGGACAAATTCTGATGCCGACCTTTGTGAGTTCTTCAGATATTTTTGCATGATGTCACCACATAGGTGGCATAGCTGGAGCTGTAAATGTCCACCAGGGTCTTTTCAAAGATCTCTGAGAAGAAATGAACACATAGAGTGGATATTTTGACCTGGAACATACTTTCAGTGAAGAGGTAGCCAGGGATTCTCCTCTCAGTTTTGCCATGGACCTGAAGGTTTGTCTTGCATATGTGACCTCTCTTTGTACTTTTCATTCTTAACTTGTATCAATAAGAAAATTAAAGACTTCTGCATTCCCGAGACAATGCAGGGCTAGTTCTGCCTGGACATTAAGAAGGTCACCAAAATTGCTGGCCTGAGTACTCTAGCTGACAATTTTTCTCCTCAGAAGTGTGAAATTCTTTAACTCAAGGGTTTAAAAAAATTAAAAATTCCTTAGGGTTTTCTTCTCTCTCAGATCTCCAGAATAAAATCTCATAGAGCAAAGCATTGTTGCAAACTTTTACAGCTGATTCCCCACCTTCAACGTGTTTTTTTCAGTTATTTTAAGGACTTTTTCCTTTAATAGTAGCACAAAGCTGTGCCCACATGAAACATAGGCAAACAAAAAAGATTTCCTCTCTGGAGAGAAGATGAGACATTGCACATGACCAATATTACTCACGTTATTTGATGTACTGCTGGCAGGCATGCAAATATTACAGTGATGGTGGAATTGTAACTTATAAAGACCACAATAATACAGTTTATTAGAACTAATACCTTTTGTCCATCTCATTTGCTTGAACTGTACAGATTAGTATGAAGGTTATTTGCAGTAGGGATCTTAATTGCAAAGAAGAATTTGGAGCTGTTGTAGAAAACTTTACTAAGAAATCTAGAATTTTAAAAAGATTACTGTCTATATTTTCAATTTTGCAAAGAAACTCAGTTGGATTCTGATTGCATAAAATCTGATTCACAGACAGTGTAAATAAGCATAGATTCACTGAAGAGAGTTGCTTAGCCCTCAGGAAACACAAGTTGTTAGTCTAAACTGAGTAATTCTAATGAATTCAAGGGAGTTGTGATGATTTAAACCAGCTGAGAATGTGGCCCATATTATTCCATCCATATCCTATTGCTGACAATCATCGTGAGAAACAGTGGCTGCCTATGTCACAGTTCTGCAGAACCATGTGAGCAACACCATGTGCAAAAGAAACCCAGTGGAAAAAGCATACTTTATGCTGCTTGCATTTGGGTTTTTTTCTGTTGTATTATGGCAATTTTTGCATTCATGATTAGCATTCTCAGCTTTAATAAGTTTGCTTACATGAAATGCAGATTGTAATTAAATGTCAGGCTGCTTAATTGTGCCTTCATTTGTATAAATTAAAATGTTGCTATAGAAAAAGAGAAATAAAACACCTTTCATTTCCCTCAATATTATATCTGAATTAATAGTTAAATAAGAGGAGACAAAATATTTTTTCAGGGAATCAGTGTTAATTAGTATTTCACAGTGTGGAAAGGATATGTTACCACAGAGCATGTATCACTTGCTTCACAAAGACAAAATGCTTCAATAAAATATTTTTCTGCCCAGAGAGTAAGGAATGAGCTCTAGCTCAACAAACCAGTACTCAAAGGCTTTTCTTCATACTTCTTGTTCTGGGTAATTTTTTGGAGCCAACACAGAGAAGGGATACGGGCTTTTAAGGTGGGACCTGAGTAAAATTAAGGCACCAAAAGGACTAATACAGAAAATTTTTCTACTTGGACTTAAGGAACCTGAATTGATGGAATTAAGTTCATACTGTGCCTTAACAGATTTCAGAAACCAGTTTTCTGTTCTGGTGGGGACCTTCAGACCCCCAGTAACATATTGCAGACTAACTTAAAGTTGTATATAACTGTTTGGTTACCGTACTGTCTTCCCAGAAGCACGAGGCTTGCCTATGGCCATTGCTTTCCTCAAAGGAGTGTAAAGCTCATGTCAAACTCTTTGCCAGGGACACAGTGAAAAGGAAAGGAAGGTCACCCTGTTATTTCCTCCTTTGAAATGTTGCCAGTGGGAAATTATGACTTATTCCTGGGAAAAGGTTAGGGAGAGAGAAGTTACGACAATATAGAGATTCGTAGGCTAGGGATAGGCTTGATGCTTTTGTGCATTCTCTTTTATTTAATGATGGGAAAATCATAGAATCATAGAATGGTTTGGGTTGGAAAGGACCTTGAAGATTATCTTATTCCAAACCTCCTGCCATGGCCAGGGACATCTCCCACTAGACCTGGTTGCTCAAAGCCCCATCCAGTCTGGTCTTGAACACTTCCAGGGAGGGGCCATCCACGACTTCTCTGGGCAACCTGTGCCAATGTTTCACCACGCTGACAATAAAGAATTTCTTCCTAATATATAATCTAAATCTCCCCTTGTTTGAATTTAAAACCATCACCCCTCGTCTATTGCTATACTCCCTGATCAAGAGTCACTCTCCATCTTTCCTGTACGCCCCCTTTAGATACTGGAAAGGGATATAAGGTCTCCCCAGAGCCTTCTCTTCTCCAAGCTGAGCAACTCCAACTCTCTCAACCTGTCTTCATGGGAGAGGCTAGCTGGAACTTTCCCAGAAGATGGGGCATATGGGTACAAACTTTCTTGGTGGAGGAAAAGTCAAATAATTATTTCAAACGCTGGGCAAGATATAAATATTCACTGAACCCTAGCTTAGGTCTCTTAATTATTCCTTTTTTACTGTCATTGTGACAATTCTGGATATTCTGCTTATCCTCATAAATCACGAGTTGCTTATTAAACTAACCTGCATGTTATCTGAGAAGCAGCTGCCAGCCAAAGAGAAATTTTGAGGTCTTCAGCAGATTGTTGCTTCCTTGCAGTGGAGCCTGAAATGAAAGTAGTTTGTGTTCATATTAGCCACAACAGAAGGTATTACTGACAGGTGAGCCTGGTCGTAAGGAAAGAATCAAGCTAGCAGGACAGAAGGGCCTCACAGCAGTAAGGCACGATGGGATCTTGGTATCTGTAAAAAGCAACAAGCAGACGTCTTCCTGTGCTGCTGGGATTGTCCTATGAATAAAACGTTGCCAGGACAGAGATTTTGCTGCTAACAAAGGAGCTCATGCAGAGAAGAACTGGCATTGCTAGATCTGGTTTCTGTAGGGTTTCCTTGCCTTAGCTCATTATACTGAAAACTAATGGGCACACACTTCATAGCAAACAAGCACCGTGCAAGCAGACAGTTATTTTACATACAAAGTAGACAAAGTAGACATCTTTGAATGTTTTTTTGTGTTAACGCTGACCTGGTTTATCTGTAACGGGGTAGGGCTCATTCTGAGTTGTACAGGACTAGCGTTTCTCCAACTTCTCTGCATGATCTGTGCCAGTGTCTCACCACCCTCAGAGTAAAGAATTCCTTCCTAATATCTAATCTAAATCTCTCCTCTTTCAGTTTAAAGCCATTACCCCTCATCCTATTGCTACACTCCCTGACAAAGTGATGCTTCCTATCTTTCCTGTAGGCCCCCTTTAAGCACTGAAAGACTGCTATAAGGTCTCCCTGGATCCTTCTCTTCTCCAGGCTGAACAACCCAAACTCACTCAGCCTGTCTTCATGAGAAGGGTGGTCCAGCACACTGGTCATCTTTGATGATATGCAGCAGCTTCTTTAAAGTATATGTGTCTGAGAGTGTTTCACAACAGTAGGGCCTAATGGTAGTCAATGGCCTACATCCATAGCATTATGCTCCCTTTCCCTGTGGAAAGGTGACTAAACACAAAACAAGTTGGGAATGGGCCCCAGGCTGTGCTACATCTTGAAGCATGCATGGGAATTGTATAGGAATGTACAAGATAACCTGTGCAAAAGCTATGCCAAGGAGCATCACTATTCCCAGGGACATCTCTTGGCACTACTTATTTCAATGGGAAAGATATGGCTTGAAAACCAAGCTGGAGTCCTATGCCCAGCAGTGGAAAGCCAAAACAAATTCGTTACTCACACAGTGGTTATTCACAGGTTAAAGAATGAAGCCCAGGAACTAATTAGTCTTCAGCATTGAATTAAATTCACTTTCATGGATTTGGAGTGGGGGATATTGTCAAAGATGTTTTTAATTGCCCAGTTACAGTTGAAACTGACTAAAGTTAACAACTATTTATACGTGTCTTTAAAAATCGGGCCCTACATGGAAAATAGAAACTAGACACCTTCCTTTCTCTTTGTTTTGCTTCAAGGTATCATAGTAAGGAGAACAAAAAGCTTAAGAAAATCCTTCCTAACATCTACTTTCCAATAAGTGTTTAGAAGGATAAATACAAAGATTGGGGAGGGGAGGAAAGGCAGTCCTCTCTAGCCACTGTAATTAACCATTTACTAAAGAATGCTCACTAATTCACTGTGTAAGTCTGGGACTCAAGACGCAGAGGATCCGTCTCTTTTGTGCACTCAATGATGGTGTGTTTCTGGGCTGATAACCCCAGACAGGTGTGTTGCACACTGGTCAAAGACCAGAGCAAGGGTTTGCTAGTGTTATTGAGAACAGAATTAAGACTAAAAACGGAGTCAAGTGCCAAGGAACTTTATTTGCCCAACAACAGGTTTGCAAATGCAAAGTGAGTGAGAGATAAAGAGAGAAAGGAAGGAAAGAAAGAGGAAACAATGAAGGAGTTCACAGAACGAAGGAGCTGCAGCGTCCCAACAGTCTGATTTTTTTCCAAGTCTGATGGGAGAACGTTCCATCCGATGTTGGTTGGTTCCGTTCTTTTGTAGGATTGTCATGAGCTGTTCTGCTTAACCACACCTTCCACCTGGTGGTGGTGTGCATGACCAATACTGTCCCTAGGGGATCTCCAGGCCCCTTGATCTCCCAAACCCTGGGTCTGTGCACATGCACAGGGGTTTGGTTAAATTTCTCAGAAGTAGCTTCATCCGTTGCTCCATCTGCTGGTGGTTTTCCTGCCATAGCAAAGTTGAGGTAAACATATTTGTCAGTGGTGTCAGCAACGTCGTGACAAACAGGCTGTGGCAGTGGTGTCCATTGATGGTTTTCACTGAAGCAGTCTCTTACAAGGTGTCATGAGACAGAGCAGTGCAGTGCTGCAACCAAGAAGCAGTGTGGATCTGCCAGCACTCCATACCCCCATTTGCTTTTTAGGATCAGCCATGGTCTCATCGTAACTTTGGAGGTGTTGTTTTATTTCTCCAGGTCTCTAATTTTCCAACCTTTATTGTACTTTAAATATTCTTTTTATACATGTTATCATTTCTACAAGAATTTGTGCTTTACTGATACAATCCACTTTTGCTGTTGCTGTTCATATTATCAAGCAATATATTGTTATCGGTAGACGCATTGAATTAGACATTTAATAACTTACTATGATTATTTATACTGCGGTTGTACTCCAAGACTTCAATCAAGGGAATGAGTCCATAGTGAAANTACTCCAAGACTTCAATCAAGGGAATGAGTCCATAGTGAAAGATGCTGTATGAGTCATAGATTTTCCCTCAATAGTCTTTAGGGAGGTTAGCAAAAGAAGATCTTAGTAGTAAAAACAAGTAAATTGAAATTAATTTTTTGTAATTTTTTTTCTTCATCTTTAAGAAGAAAAACCACTGTGACAATAGTAAGAGTTACAATTGCACAAGATTGAGGATCAAGCAGACTTGAGAATGGCATTTCAGCTGCTAGTCAAATTTATCTTTGATCCATCAGTTGAAGCATTCCTAATCAAACTGTTCAGAGTCTTTTTAAGCCTGTTTGACTCATCACTATTCATGAAGGTGAAATCATTGCACGTACAAAATTAGAATGACCTACTTGATAAGTCTGTGATAAAAATGTAGCTGACTACAGCAGAGAGGCAGCACTTGCACCCAAGAGATAAGTCAGATTGAATGAGGCACTTCTTTTCACTGGCTCGGAAGGTCAAGAAGAGGCAGACTTTGGGTGTGACACACTTTTCTATAACAATGAGTATATGTTTTCTTGTCTTGCTGAACACTAATACAAACTTGCAAAGAAAATGGACCACTTCTGAGGAAACGATTTTTTAGTATTCATGTTAGATCTGTATTTAAAACGTAGAATAAGATGAGGAGTATTTATTCACAAATTTTTACAAACGAAGCAATGGAATTTGACATACATTTGAAAACAATTAACCACATGTACATTGAAATAAATCTGCAGGGCTTGCATTTCTTCTTTGAGTTTTTTTTTGGTTTTTTGGGTTGTTTTTTGAGGAATTATAGCAGTCGTATAGATTAACAAATCTACATGCACAATGTTTCAGATCAGAGAAAATAATACAGCTGGTCAGAATAACTTCCTTAATATCCTTGTCAGGTTTTTCTTTTGTTTGTTTGTTTTGTTTTTAATCAAAATGAAAAACACTTCAGGGAATATATAGGTTCCATTTACTTCTCAGGACTGGCTTTGCTTCTTTTTTTTTTTTTTTTTTTTTTTTTTTAAGAAATGGAATATGCTTTCAAGGAAAATATTGTCAAAAATTAAAGTTTTTCTTTTTTGGTTTTTTCTTTCAATGAAATAGCTCCTGGAAATGAATAACATTTATTTTACCAGCTTTGTAAATGCCCATTTCTAGTAACATATATTATGCTATGCATATACTAATGACAATTTCACCAAGCATATTTAATCTCACTCTGCTAGTACTCAGGGCCAACCAAAAGCCATGTAGCCATGTAGCTGTGGCAAAGGAAAGCAAATTGTCTCTGGGAAACTTTGCTTTTCCTGTGTCCCAAAGATCCTTTGAAGTTGTTTTTGTACTGAGGCTTGTTGGCTGAGGTTTAGCACATCAACATAATGCTAAGATGTTTAAATGATTCCTGGATCTAAATTAGTCTTTGTCATGCAGTACACAATAAAATTGTGTCGTAGTTTATTCAGTTGTATTTGAATCCTTTATGGAGTTAAAATATGATTCCTGATCTCCTAATTCCCATTCTAAATCCTTAAGCACAGACTAGCTTAAGATCAGCTTTACACAAGTTGTCCTTGCCAACAAAACCCATGCAAAATCTTTCCAAAAGAGAAAACACAATTGTGACTATCACAAGGTGCAGAGACTTCACAGTCTTTGGCTGTATGCCTCCCTTTTTTCTCACCTGCCTCCTGAAAATAATTGTGACTTCTCTATTAAAGCTGTTTTTAATTATGTTATGATAATACCAATTTATTTATTCCAGTTGTTGATCACAATTCTAGAATCATAGAATCATAGAATGGTTAGCATTGGAATGGACCTTAAAGATCATCTAGTTCCAACTCCCCTGCCATGGGCAGAGACGCTACCCACTAGACCAGGTTACTCAAAGCCCCATCCAACCTGGCCTTGAACACTTCCAGGGATGGGGCATCCACAGCTTCCCTGGACAACCTGTTCCAGTGGCTCACTACCCTCATGGTGAATAATTTCTTCTGGAGATCAAATCTAAATCTCCCCTCTTCCAATTTAAAACGATTACCTCTCATCCTATCACTACACTCCCTGATAAAGGGATGCTTCCCATCTTTCCTGTACACCCCCTTTAGGTAGTGGAAGAGGCTATAAGGTCTCCCCAGAGCCTTCTCTTCTCCAGGCTGAACAACCCCAGCTCTCTCAGCCTGTGCTCATAGAAGAGGTGCTCCAGCCCTCTGGACTGACTCCAACGGGTCCATGTCCTTCTTATGTGCTCTGGTAATGGAATAGTTCCACTTCTAGTTAAGCAAGAAACTAATCTGAGAAGGAATTTGAAAATGTAATTCTAAAAAGTAGCTTTTTAAATTTGTAATTTTCAAAGTTTATTGCCAGAGATTTTAAATACATACAGTAGACCAAAGTCCTGCTTTATTTAAAGGTAGTTGCATTTAGTCATATGAAGTAGGAACTGGTTCTGCCACTTTGAGGTGATCTTAATCTTTTCCGTGTCAGTCAAAACCTGAAAAGAGTTTCATCTGTGAACTCCATCTGAGTTCTAAAAACTTCTTTAACTCCTGGAATATTTGTGGTTCCTTTAGCCAATTATCTCAGATGTGTAACCTTATCAAAGGCCTTTTGAAACCCAAAGTTGATGGCAACCCCTGTGGTTTGCACATCTCACCATAGCAAGAATAACTTCAGAAATGTGTTATCTGTTTCTTTGCTCTGCAAATTCCATCCTGATGCACCTGGAAATATGATCACTATCATGAATAGCTTTTTATCTCACTCTATTAAAAAAGAAATAAACAAAGCACTCTGTGCTTAAAAAAAAAGTGCCAGTTTCTTATCCCGGTCTCTGCCTCCCCTCTAGCATCTATATTGGCCTGAAATTGTTGGGGTTTGTTTCGTCTTCTGTCCACTGCAAATGTTTTGGGAGAAGCACCTGTGGCTTTATCCAGATAAAAGTCAAAATCTACAGTGTAACTCAGTGATGAGTGAGAAATAGATGCAAAAATGCAAAATGCTTCACTGGACATAAAGAATAAAAGAGGAAATAAGTAATGGAGAAATAGCTAAATATTTAGATTTGAGTTTATTTCTTAAATGTCCCATCTAACAACTATAGTGGTCATATTTCAGTCTAAGCATTATTTCTCTTTCTATTCTAGAGTGTTAATTCAGCATACAACTCTTTCATTGCTTCTTTCAGTCACTAACACCATATACATTAGCCTTCTCATCCACCTAGCCATTTTTGTACCTTACTGTTTCTCTTTTCTACTGTTATCTTTCTAAAAATTCACAGTGACCTTGGCAGTCCCTTTTACATTTTATTGGAATAGTTTTAATTTTTAGTGTCCCTCAAACTGTTCCTTTCGTGCTTTTGAGTATTTGATTTGTTACCGTCTTCAAGAAAAGGTGAATGAACTGTTGGATTATTACATCTGAGGCACTGTATTGTTATGGTATTTATCCTCCACTTCTGACCTTTAAAAGGGCCATGAAAGTGTTTGGCTTCCCCTTGCCCTATTTTTTTATAATCTATCTCAAGAGGTTGGAGGGCACTTCAATTTTAACATCTTTCTTTGAAAGGTATTGGCCCATGACATAGATAGTCATGACACAGCCAGAGTTTGGGCTGGATAAACTGTCTCCTAGTCATACTGGAAGTTCTTGGTCACATAGCTTGTATGTCTTTCTCATACACTCTTAATTTAAACACCTTTGGAATAACGAAGAACTTTTCAAATTTTTAAGGGACTGGAAACACTGGTAGTTTTGTCCTGGAATTTTGTTCTTCCCTCTTTCAAAGATGTAGTCTAATTTTTATAGACTTCTGTCCTTGTGCCCTAATGGTATGTATAAGTTATCCTTGTTATATGTAAAATGAAGATGTGTGGGGATTTTCTATCAAACATCTAGTAAATGGTTGCCAATGACGCTGAACCATACAGTGATTCTCTGTTCAGCTAGTTATTAACTGCCTTATTTTGCTATTCAGACTACAGGCTGTGAATAGCATGATTTTACAATGATGCATGAGAAGAAGAGGGAACAAAAAGTATTTACCCTCCTCATAATGCTGAAACCTAATGACTGCTAGGTAGATCAAAATGGTCTTGGTAGAGTCTGAATAGTTCCCAAGTTCCTTTAACTTACACCAGAGAGAGTAGCTCTACTTGTGGAAGTTACATGAATGCAACATTTAACATGTCCTTTTCATCCTTACATTTGTTCTAGAAAGCCCCCTAGAAAATGAAAAGGAAATGATTGCACTGGTAGATCAGAGGCCTTGGTCAAAGAGCATATTAAAACTGTTTTTCTCCTATCAAAGTAATTATTTAGGCCACTGACTTCATATCTGGGAGTCTCAGTTCCAAGCTGTTCCTGTCTGCAAATATACTAGTACTATTGATGGTAATAGGAAAGGACCTTCCAACCCCACTGATGTGGAATGAGCTCTACGTTTAATCAGAGGCCTCCTGAGGATGAATTTGCTCCTGTATACCTTCAGTCTTGGAGACTATCAACTAAAATGCCAGAAACAGAGAGAGTGATAATTTTGCCAGCAAATTTGCTGTAGCCTTTATTTCATCTACCTACATTCTTGCCATGCTATGAGTTGCATGACAATTTTAGCTCTAACTCCCTCATTACCCCTCCAATTTAAATGTTTTGAAAGATCCAGTTCATCAACCCAAAATGCAATCAGCTCAGCCAGCTAAGTGAACACAACAGAGAAATCTATACCCGTTGCCATGCAAGGAAGAAACACTGAGATTGATTCATTAGAGTCTATCTTTCTTTTGCTAACCTGCTCAATCAGAAAACACATCCTGTTGAAAATTTAAAGGACTTCCTGATAACTTAATAAAAATATGGAAGCAGTTCCTCCCTGTCAGCAGGTTTAACACTGTAGTTTTCCGTTTGCGTCAAGTTCCCTGGTTATAAATCGCTCCTCCAAGTTCCTCGGATGTTGGAAGCAGAGGGTCTTGAGACATGAAATCATTTATAACGAGTCAGCAATAATTTGTAAGAATGGCTTCTCTCAGGGGAAAAAAAAAGGCAAATAAAAAGCAAAAGCAAACAAATGAACAAAATTAATTCTGCTGCAGTATATTTAGCATGAATGGGCAAGAAAGGCACAGCCTGGGTGTACCATGCATCATAATCTATCATGACCAAGATAATTTATATCCAGATTTCCTGCACTGCAGGAGACCAGACTAAAGAGAGAAATCTCAAGTGAACAAATGACTTTTGTTGTTCCTGCTACCTTTATTAAAAGTCTTTGCATTTTATTGAAAGTCTGAGCATTTATTTACAAACCCCAGATTTCTGTCTGGAGCCGGGCATTTACCTAACTGTATACCCTCAAATGCTTCTGCAGAGTTAATGAAGTGTGAATAGGTTTCAATGGTGAACACAGGGCTTTTTGCATTCAAGTTCTCCATGAATAAAACACTCTGGTCCAGATAAACAGGCATTCTAAATTAAAGATGCAGTTACTGTGTTGGATCATCAGGCTCGTGTCCTTCTGGCTCAGAAAAAATTATTTCCAGAAGGTATTTTGTAAAGGATTAGAACTGTCTCTTTTAATGCATGAACTGGTTCTTGAGACTCCTGCTGGTTCACTGAAGAGCCTCTTCTGTAGCGTATCCCTTGAGGGGTTGTCTGTGACTCAGTGAAAGTAGCAGTGCAGTTACCATCAGTTACATACACTTGTAGTGGTGCACGCCTGCCCTCTTATTTGTTTCACTCAGAGATCCTGGACTGTGCAAGCTGTACCGTCCTCTTAACTGCGTTAGTCAAACTTCAAATGCCTGAGTCAAGGTCTGCATCTATACTAACAATGTGTTACTGATCGTAGTTGATAATTTTATTTTCTTTAGACTTCCTATAAATAGCATATTGAATTTCCCTGCTGATATATATATTGGGTTCTTTGTTATTTCTTCTTTTTTTTTTTAATTACTGTAAAGTAATTCGTGATTTTTGTATGACGGTTCTTCTGAGGCTCCCTCCTACAGGCATTGCTCATTCAGCACAGTCCATACGAGATTTAGCTCAAGATCAAGGTGATTCCATGAAGGATTCTGTACAGAGGTGTCTAAATCTAGACATCTAGGTGTCATCTACAGTGAGATGTCTAAATTCACATGCGTAAAGAATTATTTTGTTGATTAACCAGGATGGACAGGATTTCTTTTTTCCTTCCCCCTCCCCCAAATGTCGGCATTTAGTACCATTTGAGATATCACAGTGCATCCAAACCTCCACTTAGCTGTCAGATATGAATAGGTCTACTGGGAGATTTGCATCCAGAAGTGGTACCCTGTCCTTATGAAGCTTAGTCAAGACTGGATATTTAGTACAAGACAGAGTGAACTTCTATGTACTGTTTAGATACCTACAGCTAGAAATCTATCCTTAAGGGTCTTTAACTGGAGCTGAACTCCATCCTAGCTTTACAGTAAAAGCACCAAAGAAAAGTTGCATCTTTAACTAAGGTGGAACTAGGTTCTGTGTATCCTTGAAAGTAAGGCAAGTTTTTTTTACATAATCCTGTAGTTGCAATACGCAAATGCTTTAAAACTGCACACAGATTTCCCCAAGAAGTCAGGAAGGATTTTTAAATGCTTGTTACAGTAAAACAGCAGAGTTGAAGAGTTCTCTGAAAAAAAAGAGATATATTGAGTCAGTAAGCTTTACTTTATATGATTATAAGGGTTCACTTATCTGGACTGTCTAGAGCCTATACCCACCAAATACTCTTTGTACATACCAATAGCAGGGAACAGGGAAATTGAAATGTTTGACTCAGCTCAGGGATATAAGTTTCTTGGCTTCAGGCCAACACCTTCCAAAAAGCTCTCTGAAGCATGAACCTATTTGGTAAACATTTGCTCCTTTCCCAAAGATTTGAATCCATTTTTATATTAAAGGTGAGTTTTGTTTCAGAGCTGTAAAAATAAAGCTATTACTTTAAACATCATAAAGCATCTGCT
The DNA here is from genome assembly GCA_013400795.1 of Pluvianellus socialis. Lineage (NCBI taxonomy): Eukaryota > Metazoa > Chordata > Aves > Charadriiformes > Charadriidae > Pluvianellus > Pluvianellus socialis. The sequence continues at coordinate 17,550 of VZTS01016655.1, forward strand.
TAAGCACAAGCCACTCATCATTAAGATTTGGTTGCATTCTGCATGTGTGTACCATCAGAAAAAAAATCGGAACTGAACAAACACAACAAGCAAACAAACAACAAAAAGAACCCAGATGAAATACTGAAGTGTAGGTTTCAGCAATTTAAGTCTCGTTCATCTTCAAACAGACTTAATGTGTTGTATTACAATCCAGCCAAATTACATTCAGATCTGCCATGAAAACAAATTCAGGTGCACAACGGGCTTAATTATGCTTTAGAAAATAAGACCAGCACCAATAGCAGAAGGGGGCACTAGAAACTAACTACTATATTTTCTGAATCTGTTTCTTCTTTTGCAATCACCTTAACATTTGTAATATGTATTAAAAAAAAAAAACAACAAAAAACCAAACATGCACATTGTCTCATTCACTAACAAGTTGTCCTTCCACACTTTCTCAAGGTCTTAGTGGGTGTACTGTGATGTGTATCCCATACTCAGCCTTTACCTTTTGTGACTGGTACTCTTTAACTGCTCTACAGTTGCATATGAGTTTGCCACTTCACCAGGCCCAGCAGGGCTAATTAGACCCTACAGCAGTTCATTTTCGGAAAATCGTGACAGCATGCTTTCAGTGATGCAGAAATTAAGTATTACCTTCCAAAGAAAGCATTATCTATTAACTCTTTAAAGGAACAAAAACATTTGGAGGAAAGTGCAAAACTAACAAAAGGGTGGAAAGTTGGGGCATTGCTTACACCTTTTTGGAAATTCCCTTCAACGAGCATGGAAAGTTCTCTAGAAGAAACAGGATCACCATCTCCTCTCAGTATCAGCATCTCCTTGTCTTTGCCATGGTAACTAGATCTTTTTTACCTGTTACATTCAACTAGTTTTAATGGAGAAGTCTTATTATTCCAAAACCTTGGGGATTTTAGGTTTCTGTTGATTGTAGGCATGATCTTCAGGAAAGAAAACCTTTCAAGACAAGAGGCATGTAGAAAACAGTAGTCAGCCTGTTATCCTTTCTGATTTAGAGATAAGGCTGTGCAGAATTTATTCTCCTAGCAATTATTTCATTTTCTTCGGCTCCACTCATATTTGGCCATCTCTGATTCACCACCATTCAAACACAACAACAGGTTCTTAGACTCACAGTAGGCTGTCTAAGCTGAAAAGCTTCTTTGTGATTCTGTCCTTCCTTTGAGAAGCCATATACCTTTCCATGTTTTCCCGTGTTTTTTTTCCACAGGTTGTATAGCCAGAGATACTTTCTTCTTAATTTTTTTTCCATCTATTAACCAAATCCAGTAACATTCGCAGTCCCAAGGAGGCAATACATAAACTAAATTTCATCTTTTAGACCTTTTCATCTAGCTCAAATTTTCCATTATTCAATTTCAAGCTATTATGTTTTTCTTTTGAAGAGACATACAGAAATCTTTCCTCTCCCAAGTGTCCTGAAATGTTATAAGAAAGGGAAGGGAATATGCTTTAAAAATTTATATTGAGGGGTTATAGTGGTTGACATTGCAATTAGAGGTTAAGAAAATGTTAAAGGCATGTTGTCCTTTTAATGGAGATTCCAATTCAGATCTTTTTTCTCTCCAGGTGGAAGCAGGTATATAGGGACTCTGAAATGGACGCATGCAGGATCTGCTAAATGTGTTTCTAATTGTCTGAGTTTAATAATTGATAATATAGACATAGCTTGTGAATTTTTCTTTCACATAAAAGATAATTGTGCCTGAGTATAGCATAGTCTGAAATTAAATGTGTTAAGTGCTCCAGGGACTAGCATGTACGTGCTATGAAAGATCATTCCTCTTGATAAGTGTAAGTAACAACTTTTATTTATTTGTGTTGTAGTGGTATTCAAAGAGCTGAAGCAGGGCTGATGAACGATGACGACAGGTGATGTCTATTCTTTTCCCCATAAGGAGGCAGTAAAAGCTGTTGCCTACCTTCATTGTCCTATTCTTTTCTACCCATCTGAAAGCTCAAGAGAGGACCTCTGGCCTTCCAGACTGTTCCTTCTAAGGTGATTTGTCTTTTGTGCCAACCTCTCTCTTATCCTTTTTTATCTTATTCTTTCAGTCTCCTTCAGCACAGGGGGGCAAAGAAGAGGCAGAAACAACTGCTTCAGATTTCTCCTATTTTCTACTCCAGTACCGTTTGGACGAAAAGGAAGGATTTTTCAAGGACTGAGAGGAGCAAAGGGTACAGGGCATATGAGGGATGTCTTAGGAGGATATAGGATCCTAAAAATTTAGAGAAAAAAGAAGCTATTAAAAGACAGCAAGGGAGGTGATGTGAAAGCTGCTTATTGGGGGAATCTTCCAGGAAACAGAGAGGTCAGAGTGCATCAGAAGGAAAAGAGAGAAATGTATGCTGAAATATGACAGATGAGCAATGTGATAAAGTGGGCAAGAGGGAGAAGGAAAGGAAGAAGAGAGAACCATGGGTATATAAGAATTTTAGTCTGTGTTTTTTAACAC
>VZTS01016656.1:1711-18599 GCA_013400795.1 Pluvianellus socialis
TGACTCATCTTCATGCATACATTTGCAATATACCTCCAAACTAAAATAAGGATTTAACTCCATCACAAGGTTCTAGTGATATCATGTTAGAGCTAAGAATTGATTATAATATCAAGAGAAGCTTCTAAGTGACTCTAAAGAGAAAGATGATCTTTCCATAGCTAGATTTTTTGGGATGTTTGTGACCTTCTGTGTTTTCCTAGAATACACATGCCTCAAGCACCAATTCAGTTGTTGGTAGCAGGATAATTATAATTTCATCTCCATTTTGTTTCTTTGTACTGCTTCAGAGTATATTAGCAAATATTGTAGTGGGTATATGCAGGAAATACTATGGTAGAGAAGGCTACAACCATAAAAATTTAGACACTGTAGGATAGGAATTGAGCTAGATCAGGACTGATGAATTCATAATATCTATTTTTGCTTTCATTTTCAGCTAACCATCTTCCAACAAAAATAGATATAAAAGATTAAGAGTGGAACAAAGAGAAAATATAAAAATTGCATGACGTTTGCATGACATCATTCTGTTCAGTTTTCTTATGTTATAGCATTTTATTCAATGTTTTTGTGACCTATCTGTTCAAACTGTAAGCTTCTTGACATTTATGCTATCACTTACCGAATGTCCATACATTTTTCAGTACAAGGGGAGTCCCAGTCTCAAGTAAGATTTTTAGGCATCACCATTATACAAACAGTAACAAGAAATACCTTCAAACAGTTAAGTAACTCATATTTCATAATTTTTGATAGTTAATCTTTTGGTCTGCATGCTGAAGAGATCAGTAAATAATAATCTGGGAATGGAGATAAGAATTTTTTTTTTTTAATTACTGAATTACCACTTTTTCCAAGTATCACATCATCCTTCAGAAGATGGAAGCACTGAAATCTGTGAGTTTCAAAGGAATCCCATGAACTCTAGTCTCGCTGTCTCTTGCACATCGTAATTTGATCCTAATACTTCTACTGGATAAACAAGCAGATTTCAAAAATGCTTGTATTTCTACTGAGAAAAGTGGCTCTAAAATTTTTCAGATGGATAACCTTACTTAACTGCTGCTCTGGATTTTTAAAAAGAATTGGTGAACAATAACACAGCAATAAAGTTACCGGCATGCACTGTTCAGAATATATTATTGCACCAGCTTTAGTCACAAGATTCATACTGGTCACTTGGATTACAACATTTTGACATATAACAATTACCACAGTGGAGAAGAAGAGGCTCATAAAGACAGAAAGGAATTATAATTCACAGTATTAAGACGAGATACTGTAGCAAAATACTGTCTTTTGTTATAATTCCACAGTAATACAAAAGTTGAAATTATTCTTACTATTTTGTCTAATTACTATCAAAAAAATGCAACATTTACTCTTACCACTGAGAAGCCAGTGTGGAAAAGATGTCACTGGTTTCAGGTTCTTGGAACAGTTTCAAAAGTTCTGGTTCAGATGATAAGTCAGCAAGGATCCTTAACTCAATATGGGAAAAATCTAGAAAACAGTGTTAAAATAGATCTATTGCTCTAAAATAAAGACATACCCGCATTTTAACCAAACTATCACAAATTAAAACACAAGCCTGGTCTGTTGAGTCATTTCCTCATGCTCAAAAAAGCCAAGATGCCTGTAAAAAGCTCATCCTGAACAAGTTCTATTCCAGCTACAGATCACAAGGTGTCTGATTCCTTCATTATCTTCAGATGTCAATTAATCTTATTACCTCTTTCTTTCTACTGACAAGGCTTACATATCATCCACTTCCAAAGCACATTAAGGAGTATACATCATATAACAATATTAATTGATACTCAGGGATTTGACAGCCTTGTAAAATACACTGTCATCCAAAGGAGAAGGGAAAAAGAGATGACAGAACTGCAAACATTAATATGCATGAGAATAATATTACATACTATCTTACCTGCTGCTAAGAATGTATACCCTTTCTTTGAAACAAACAATGTTCTCGGTGAAATAGTCATTATTTCCTCTTCTTTTCCTAGAGAAGAGATAGACATTTGAGTCCCAAACCCCAGTTCAAAAATCTCATGATGCAAAACATAGGAGGTTGTAAATAACATACCAAACTCATGACTGAAACCACACAAATGGCAATGTAAGCACTGAGCAGAGCACCCAACTGCCAGCATCACAATTATTTCACTCAGTCACATACAACATCTTTACCACTGCCATCCTTGCAGTACCACTTACTTCTCCTTTCCAAAACCAAACTCTTCTCAAAACACTAGCTAACAAATATCTACAATAACTAACATTCTTCACAGATCACTTAATAAAGGAGGCATTCAGATAAGGAAGGGGTCTATAGAGATGAAAAATATATTTTATCTTTGAATATGCTGCAGCAATATGTTAATAACCAAAGTCTGAGTTACAGGTAGTAGTGGAATACAATACTGAGAACATACAGCTGATATGTACATCCAAATTCTAATGACAGAAGTCTCCTATAATGTCACAAATCAATAATGTACATTGACTAGGTATTAGAAACACAGTGCATCGTGGGAATCGCACTTGTCTTGATGTAGAAAGGGATGGTGGTTTGAAATCCAAGAGAATTAATCCGATTGACATCAAAGTAGAAAAAATAACTGTACCTTGATACAGGAATGAAAAACTTAGAAATATGTTTTTAAGGAGCACATATCATTAACAAAATTGATTGGACTGTTTCTGGAAAGGCCTATGCGCCACCGTTATGCACGGCACTCAGGTTTACGCAGCCACTTCTCACATTTATTTTTTTTTATAACAACTTTAAAAAAATACTTATAAAAATGAATTAGGTAAAGAAAATAAAACTGCTGTCAAAATTTTACATTGTCTTCAGACTCCTGTTTTACGATCCATGTAATTTCAAATGCAGGGAGTGAATAGTGGTGACAAGCCAAGCCTGCCCTTATCTGAGAACCAAATGCAACAAATGCATAGCATTTCCCAGCTATGGCTGTAGGCGTTCAACAAGGAGAGTTTATGCTGGCAAACCCCTCTCCTATATTTGAGTGTACTATTGTGGGTTTCTCTCTTCATCACCTGGGTCATGCTTTTCTAGACTTTACTTTGAATCTCTCTGAATCATCTGCCTTAAATCTGCTCCTGTTACCAAAAACAACACGTCTGACTAACTATTGATTTTCAGTTGTGAGTTTGATTAAAATGACCCAGCTTTAACATCTCCTCAGGAAAAGCCTTATGAGCTGAATGCACACAAAATCATTCCCAGGATATTTAATGGACTTAAGTTGCATAATTGCATCTGGAAAAAGGAGCAGTGAGACAGTCAAGGTAATGAAAAAAAAAAGTTTGTGACTATTTAGGGTCAGTGCCAGAACAAGAAATTTTCTGCAGGAACAGTCAGCAAAAAGTAATTGGTTTGAATGATAATGTATAACTAACATCAATAATCTATTTTCATCTTTAATGCTGAAGGTATTGGTCTGCTTTAAAATACTATAACTCAGTAAAATAATTAGATAAAATTATCTTTTCATGTTAATAAAAACATAGTTTACCTTTTATGAACTGTTTCTTTGCAATTCTAATTGGATGTTTAGAGATACCTTGAATGTTCTACAAATAAGAGGAATAAAAATGCTTAGTAAGTTAAAGTTTATGAATACATGTTTATGAACAGTTTAGAATAAACTGTTAATAGCATAACGAACAGCATAAGAACATCAGTGACACTAATGTCAGCATATTTTTCCCATATAAAATGAATCACTTTGCCTTTCAAAGAAAACTTCACACTTCTGTAAGTTTAGATACTTTTGAATATTTGCTCTTGAAAATAGGAAGCTTGTAAGAACCATTTCTCACTGGCCACCTTTCCAAATCCTAATCTCTGGATGCACCACAGAACATAATTAGTAATCCAATAAAAATATTTTCTTCTCATTTTTACCTGCATTTTTTAGATACGGTGCATTACTTTCAAGACAAGAATACATGTGAACCCTGTCTTAAGCTAAGGGAACAGATTTTTCTTCAGTCTCTAGAAATTTTTCTAATATCTATTCCCACTTTTTGGAAATACATGATAAAATAAAAGAGCAGCTCTTTATTCCCTACAGCACATTAGTTAAGGTTGAAAGTGAGACCTAAGTTTATCAAAAACCATGCAGGACTAAGAATAACAGATTTTTCTTTAAAGATCTGGGTTCAACACTTCCAGTAAAGTATGAAAGATGACACACTGTAACTTCCTTCCTCCATAACGCTTTTATGAAATTTTATGCATTTTATGACATTTTATGTCATTATGCCTCTTCATCTAGAAAGGTAACACATGACAAGAGATAATGTGTATCAAGCTCAGTTTTCAGAATTCCATGCAATTAATTTGCAAGTGCTTCAGGAATTAGATGAACATACTAATATTACATAATGCTGTGAATTCAGGAGATGGGAATAGTGGTATATAATTTCCAAATCAGAGTGATCATTTTCTGTGTAACTTTGAACTCCAAACTGTTATTTTAAACTTCTTAACAGGGATGTAATCAGACTGCAAAAGCTATTGAAATTTAAAGCAGATTTAAAAGAACAAACCCCCCAAAATAAAACAGCACCATTTTTAGTCTTAGTATCACCCTTAAAGATCCACAATTAAACGTATAAAGTTGAGCACCCACCACAGCACCATACACAGAGAGAGAGAAAAAGAGAGATAGCTACTACATAATATACTATGCATTTTCACAGCACGGGTAAACTAGGAACACTGTTCTCAACCCATCAACATGAAGTTTGACCCAGAAGAAATACCTGCTAACTTTAATATTTTATCCTTCTGTTTCTAAAAATGTTTAAAAATTGCCGCAATGTTTATTGTAATGCTATTAACCATATTTTGAAATAAGTGGTTATTTAATCGGTGCACAAAACAAACATTTCTATTGATAACCATTGATTTCTATTGATAAAAAGTTGAGGAGGATCAGTGCTTGTTTGTATGAATAATATGCAGTTTAAGTGGACATGGAAGCTAGTAGGTCCTCAGAAGTTTAGAAAATTAAGTCCTTTATTATGTACCTGGATATGAATGTGGGAGCCTAATTTTACACATCTAAAAACAAAATCGCGACATTTTAATTCTGACTTGAATCATTTTAATCATAGATCATCGTATGGACTTTTCATCAGACTCTATACTGGTATTGACATATACTTAATAAGATACCTCCAGCGCAGGTTAGAGAGTTGTGTGTAGTTACTTACACTGATTATCGTTCCTTAACTTGTTAGTTTCAAAATCCTCAACAGAGTGAAATGAATAAAAATTTCAAAATCTGTCTACAATGGTAAAAATAAATCACTCTATTGCCATCTTGTTTTCGCTGACAGCATATGCAGAAACCCTGCTTTTAATGCAATTTCAGAAGTGTTACTAATAACACTAGTAATAACTAGTAACAACTACTAAAAACTAAAAAAAAAACTACTAAAAACTACTAAAAACTAAAAACACTAGTAACTGCAAGCGCAAAACATAGTTTCACTTAAATTAGTTAACAACTCATAATTTTAATACACTTTCAGAAAAGTAGTAACTCAAGAAACATGAAATTCATAATGCTCATCTGTAAGCTACTGAATAGCTTAATAGATTCCTCTCATCTAATTTTAGAGGTCTTTAGGCTAGTCTTTGGCCTAAACTAGCTGTCTAGAATCCCTCCGTAGTCAGTAGATAAAGACAGGAATCTCCAGTGTGTAGATCTATCTAGATCCTATCTGTATGACACATACTTACAACAAGTGGACCTAAGATTCCCCTGGAGATGTGTTCTAAGATTTAGATTATCAAATTTGATGGGATAAATCTGCTTTAGATATTTGAAAGAACGGAGAAACAAGGAGACGATCTCAAAAGAGTCTTCCAAAAGGAAAGCTTTCCTCTGCTTGAGTTGAAAATTAGGTGATGGTTTTATTGCATCAAAAGTGGAAGATTGATGTGCCTTTGGTAAATGACTATTACCACCTTGGCCTACATAATACAGCCTGGTTTTGTGTGTGTGTCTGTGTATTTATTTCAAGTATCTTTCTGCATAACCTTCACAGATCCAATCTGAGATGTTACTATTATCCCTTACTGTTGGAAAAGGTCATCTACATCTTGTTAGAAGTTATAGAGAAACCAAATTGAAACATTATGCTCAGACAGACAAGGAATATACTTGAAACAATGTGATGGAAAAGCTGGTTGTGAAAGTTAACTATTAGAATTATAGAATGTCAGGGGTTGGAAGGGACCTCTGGAGATCATCTGGTCCAACCCCCCTGCCAGAGGGGGGGGCAGGTTGCACAGGATGGCGTCCATGGCTCCACCACCTCTCTGGGCAGCCTGTTCCAGTGCTCTGACACCCTCAAAGGAAAAAAGTTCCTCCTCAAAGGAAGTATTAATACTTTTCTTCATTGTTTCAGGCAGCGGGGTGGGATCAAGCTATTCTAGGGGATGATTAACAAGAAAATCCTAGCATTGGTTAAAAAAAAAAAAAACAAACCAATACCATAATCCAAAATTCATTTCCAGAGGTTCCAATGGATAGAAAGACAGATGAAGCCAAGGTCCCAGTTTGAATTATGTTTGAAAGTCTATGATGATCAGGGGAGGTTCCTGAGTGCTGGAAGAAAGCAAGTGTTGCTCCTTCTTCCAGCAGAGGGAGAAGGACAATGTAGAAAACTACAGGCAAATCAGCTTCTCCTCAATTCCTGAGAAGGTGATGGAACAAATGATCCTGGAAGACATTTGCAAACATATTAAAGTCAAGAAGATGATCTGGCATAGTCAGCATGAATTTACAAAGGGGAAATCATGCTTAACCAACAACAACCTTCTGCGATGAAGTGACTAGCTTGGTGGATGAAGGGAGAGCAGCAGATGTTGTTTACTTTGACTTTAGCAAGGCTTTCAAAACAGTCTCTCATAAAAGCCTCCTAGACAAGCTGATGAAGTACAAGCTAGATAAGTGGACAGTGAGGTGGACTGAAAACTAGCTGAATTGCCTGGTTCAAAGCGTTTAAATGAGTGGCACGAAGACCAGCTGCTGGCCAGGTGTTAGTGGAGTACCCCAGTGGCCAATACTGCTCAACACCGCCATTAATGACCTGAACAACAGGGCTGAGTGCAACCTCAGCAAGACGGCAGACAATCCAAAACTGGGAAGAGTGGTGGATACATCAGATGACTGCTCTGCAATTCAGAGAGACCCTCAAGAGTCTGGAGAAATGAGGTATCAGGATCTCATAAGAGTTCACAGTCTGGAAAGCAGCTTTGCAGAAAAGGACCTGGGAATCCTGGTGAAAAACAAGTTGAACATGAACCAGCAAGGAGCCTTTGTGCCTAGGAAGGCCAACAGCATCCTGGGCTGCATCAGGAAGAATGTCACAAGCAGGTCAAGAGAGATGATCCTTCCCCTCTGCTCAGAATGCTTGATGGGAGAGTATAAAGAAGATAGAGCCAGATTCTTCCCACTGGTGCCAGGACAACAGACAATTACAGGAAATTCCATTTCAACATAAGAAACTTTTCTACTATGACAGTGATCAAACACTGGAACAGATTGCACAGAGAGGTTGTGAAGCCTTCATCCTTGGAGATATTTAAACCCTGACCAGACATGGTCCCAAGAAATCTGCTCTAGTGGGCCCTGCTGTGAGCAGGGGGTTTGAACTAGGCAATTCCTAGCAGTCCTGTCCAAACTCAACTATCTTGTGATTCTATGATTCTGTTTTTATAACATTACTGTAATTGATTAATCTATGTATCCCATTGCCTTCTCTCTACTTCACATGATTTCCGATTGAGATAGAACTGAATTGAAGCCTTCAATGGTATGAGGCAGTGGAAAGTCACAGAAAGACTCTGGTTTCATCCCTAAGCAACTTCTTTTAAAAATTATATAAAGTACATTTGTAGCATAAGATTAAAAGACAGAAGACAGATAAAGACAGAAAAGACAGATAAGACTAAAGCCAGAAACAAATACTTTTTATAAATTGCATTCAGTTTGTGCATCATGTCTTCAAATATAAGCTCTGAGAAAAAGAATTGTATTGTCTTCATTATGGAAAATGCACGCAAAAATATACATCCAAGCTTCATAAATAATTTTGGTAATGCTGCAACACAATTAATAACTATGTCTTGATTGTATAAACGGAAATGTCCATTTCCCATGGTTTTTATAGAATCATAGAATGATTTAGGTTGGGAAAAAATCTGTAGGATCGTTGACTCCAATCATTAGCCTAACACTGCCAAAACTACCACTAAACCATGTCCCTCAGCACCACGTCTACACATCTCTAAAATACTTCCAGGGATGGCGATTCAACCACTTCCCTGGGCAGCCCATTACAATGTTTGATGACCCTTTCTGTAAAGCAAATTTTTCCTAATATCCAATCTAAACCTCCCCTGGTGCAACTTGAGGCTGCTTCCTCTCATCCTATCACTTGTTAGCTGGGAGAAGAGATCAACACCAACCTTGCTACAACCTCCTTTCAGCTATTTGTGCGATAAGGTCTCCCCCCTCAGCCTCCTTTTCTCCAGGCTAAGCAACCCCAGTTCCCTCAGCCGCTCCTCATAAGACTTGTGCTCCAGACCCCTCACCAGCTTCGTTGCTCTTTTCTGGACTCACTCCAGCACCTCAATGTCTTTGTTGCTGAGAGGGGCCCAAAACAGAACACAGTATTCGAGGTGGGGCTTCACCAGTGCCAAGTACAGGGGGACAATTGCTTCCCTGCTCCTGCTGGCCACACTATTCCTGATACAAGCCAGGATGCTGTTGGCCTTCTTGGCTACCTGGGCACACTGCTGGCTCATGTTCAGCTGGTTGTCAACCAACACCCCCAGGTCCTTTTCTGCCAGGGAAAGCCACAGCTTTCCAGCCACTCTTCTCCAAGCCTGTAGTGCTGCCTGGGGTTGTTGTGACCCAAGTGCAGGACACTTGGTCTTGTTGAATCTCAGGTCATGACTGGTAGAAAGCTGACAACCCCCCATGCCCTTAACAACTGTACCATTTTCTTTTTCACCTTTTTGCTGTCAGTGAAACCCTTTTTTTATTATCCCCCCCACTATAAGCATTAAATCATTAAAGATTAAATTTGGTAATATAGTTATCAAACTTAAAAGAAAAAAGTACTGAAACTGATCTGCCCTAAAGTCACTTTGGGTATGGTAAACACAGACTGGCTGTCTTTTTCCTGGGTGTTCAAAGCTGACAGCTTTCTTTGGCAGCGAACCTGCCACACAGGGACCTAGCACTCCAACAATTCATCTTCTCTTTTACAATTTCAGTTACCTGACAGATTTTCCCAGCATCTAGGTGGTTGTTGGATCACTGGTTTTTTTCAGTTAAACTCTTCAGAAAACATCATGCTGGAAAAGGAGGGCGCCATAGGCACAGAATCCATAGCACAGGCATGGCAGGAAAAAATCTAACTACAAACACTAGATTAAAACTGCACATGTTGAAAAACAAACTGCTCATTTTTTTCCTCCTACCTCCATAATCTGATTTTTTTTGCCACTATAATCCATCCTGACTGATGATCCTGATGTATTCTTTACTCTGGTGTTTTAGCACAGGTTAGAAATCTGTTTCTTTTGTTCTGAAAATAGCTCTATGAAAAGTTGTTCTACTTTAGTCTGTTGTTTCAGATGAAGACTGTAGATTCTTGCCTACACTGTTAGCTTCTGTATATAGAGCCTTTCAGAAACAATGACAGAGTTCACTTTGGCAAGGAGGCTCAGAATTGGTGGACTCTTGATGTTTCCATTGGAGCCTCACAAACACAGTTCCTCATAAAGCATTCAAGCCTTGCAAAAAGGATGCTCTAATCCATAAGGAAAGTCATTGTATCAAGGAAGAGTGGAATTATCAATGGAAAAAACCCCTAATCAAAATCCAGCAAATAATATACAGTTCCCAGTTTGATGAATTTATTCTCAGTTACACTTTCTGTTGAACTTTACATTTTTAGTACCCAAAATTCTACATCTACATTTGCAATTGATTTTTTATTCCTTCCTAGGTTAAAAACCAGTACCTTATTTTGGTTCTTTCAAAGGATTACTGTACACAAATATATATTGGATAAATTACCTTTGAAGTCAGTATAGTTAGACTTGACCTACTCACAGAAGCTGATGGTGCATTTTAATCATTTCTTAGTCTATGTCAAGTAGGGTTGTTGATCACATTTCCTATGTTAAATTTCCCTTTCGGTTATTTATATTGATTCAGCTAACCCATACCTCTCTCTTCCTCTTCATATATATTTTCAGTAGCATAAATTGCTATTTTTTTGAACAAATAACCTCAGTTGACCCTGCTAACTCCCTAGAAACAGATGTCTATATATGTGTACAAAGGCATCTATAGCAATATGTATATTATTTTCTACTAGAAAATGGCTCATTAATCTACTAACTACTTAGATCTGCATTTCTAAATATCTATGGAATATGTCTGTCTGAAGACCTACAAATTGCAGGGAGGGAAACAGGAAAAAACCCAACAGGAAGTTACTAAAATAAATTGGAATGCATGGAGGTGGCTGCAGACTATTCTATGGACATTTGATTTTGATTAGTCCCTGCACTGATCTAAGCCTTATTTAAAAATAAGAACAGAGACAAAACTTACCAAGCTAAGAGTATCCATTCATAAACATAAACAGCTAAGGAGTTAGACTGAACAGATACAAGGAAGCAGTCAGACCAGGTAAAGTTATAATATATATATCCTTTGATGTGACAACTAATCCACCTGCTGTTACAGTGAGGCATAGTGCCAAACACTGGAGCAAAATATAGACAGCAGAGGAACTAAATACTCTTATTGTGGCTACCAATGGAAAAAAATAGCAAAACTAGTTACATTTCTTATAAGCAAGAGTATTTACTGGGACTGTGATCTTCTCAGCTTTAATTACTCTAATAGTTATTGCTTCAGAAAATCAATTATTTCTTAGCACTTGAGAAAAACATAGATTTTCTCTTCTGTTTGAAAAAAAGTTCACAGCAGTGACATTCTAATTTCTCTCATGCGCTCCAACAAAAACTGAAGCATTATAAATCCAAAAGTTTCTGGAAGTTCGCTTAGTATCTTCTTCTCTAGAAAGCCTATGAAAATAATTAGGCTACAAGTGTTCTCTTAGAATAAGAGCTCAGCTCTACACAACAAAACACAAAATCAGCTTTTAAATTCATGGCATCTGTTTCATGACTAGCATTGTATTACTTTTGGAGCAGAAGTAATACTTTGGTCTGTAAGACCAGACTTTTTTACAATGATAATAGATTGGTAGATGACAATTCCTTTGAGCGTTATATTCTGTATCTCCAATTATTTTTTTATTTTATTCTTGTAGGGGATTTTTTTTCTGCTTATTTGCTTCTTCAAAATTTTCTCACTCCTCTTTGTTTTCTGTTGTCTTTTCTTGCTCTACATGGAACCACATCTATTGATAAATTACGTTCTGTGGAATTAATTAGTTAATCAATTTCAAAAAAATGTAAACACAGGTTCAGTGAGCTACTTCCTTAACTGCCAACACTCTGCTTGCTCCTTTGTTAAAAGACCAAAGATGCTGGAGAAATAGTCAGGGAAACTGCACACTCCCCAAAGTAGTATTCTTGCAATGCAGAACAACAAGGCTTTGAGTCCTGAGGGCACCCACAACATCAAATTCACTCAATTTCTCTGGTACCTCCAAATCTGGTGACAACTCACTTATGAGAAATTACACCGCAGAAATTAAAAAAAAACAACCTTCATGATTTCGCTTTTGGAAAATTGACATATTAGTCACTGTCCACAGCAGCATCTATTTATTACTGTGAACAGTTAAATAAACAGTTGTTTTCTGTGACTTCAATATGAGATACGATTTCAAGAAAGTCTGAAGGTCTAGTTTTTAAAAAACAGCATGTAACTCAATAAAAAGAGATAATATGAAAATGAACAAGGTCACCATAGCAATACAAGCCTGGTATATATGTGTACAGGCATTTCTAAGAAAATCTTGACTTGTCTACAATTGCCACCTAGTGGATAGTTAAAAATTAAAGACATCTATTTTCTTGTCAAAAACCACAGAATCATACAGACTTCTGGTAAAGGACTCCATTTTTTAGAACTAGTTACAGTTTTTCAGCAGTGAACAATTATTCAAAGGTAATGCACTCCCCTCTTGCCTCACCCAGCAGCACGGAATTATCAAGGTTTTAGATGTCAGTCAAGTGGGAGAATTTGAATTAATTCATCACCTTCCCACAAGCTTAAGCAGCTTTCAAAATGAATACAAAGGAAGAAGAAAAGGGCAACCAAAAATACCAACTTCTTACTTTAGAGAGTTGGCGATAAGAATAGGGTATTCAATTTCCTACAACAAATCCTCTTTCTCCCATATTATTTGAAATTCAGACCTGGCAATGACCTCAGGTAAAAATGTTGTAGCAGCACATGAGAAAGGACTCAATGAGTGATTTTTAAATAACAAGAATTATTTTATTTTAGTAACTTACCAATTTGAAGTGTTCTGTGACAAATTAGTTTGTCAAATCACGGGTTCAGCCCAGATGCTTGGTTATACGCTAACAGATTACTAATCTTTGCACAGCAAGAAAGGGAGTTTGTATATATGCAGCTCCACGCATCTTTCAAAGAGACAAAGGCTGTTTTTGTTTCCCATGTATAAAATGATTAAATTTAATCACTTATTTCATTTCACTTTCTTGAAAGAAAATTATACTCAGAACATAATATCTGTTAAACTAATGTTCATTAAGATAGGAGGCTATTAAACTCTGGAATGAACTCCAAGAAGATATGATTTGGTTTTGGTGAAAAAAACCAGTGTTAAGGCATACAGATAACAACCCTTTAGTGGCAGTGGGAGCTAGTAAATACCGTACTAGTTGTATATTAGCTTGTATATTAGCTGTATAGTAGTGTATATTATAACTTTAAAGTAAACAATGTCAAGGGAATATTGCGCAAAGGTGCTAATGCTAGACGTTTAAACACATGAAAAATAACAAGATTTCCAGACTGGAGGAATTTACTTTCTAAAGAAAAGATGTAACAGTTGTTTTACTAAAGGGTAAAATTTAGCACTTTAAACTAGGCTTTTCCAGATACTGAGGAACTTACTGAGCATATGTTAGCAGGGAATTCCTCTTAAAAGGCTACAAAAGACTGTGAACACAAGGCTGATTGAGGGAATTAAAGGAAATCTAAATAACCAACGCCTCTTTCTTTGCTCACAGTGAGGAAAAAAGAAATCCTTGATTTAACAGAAGTAGCACTTAACTATAAATTCCTCAGAGCCACAGTCAGCAGACCATCATTTTAGCAAAGGAGAACTAAGGACAAGGCCACATGGGAGTCAGCAAGATTACCTCTGTCCTATTCTGTCTATCTTCAGTGACTCTCATACAAAAAATTATTTTTTGTTGTTGTTCCAAACCTGAGAGAGTCCATCCATCTTCAAAACTCTGTGTGAAATTTCACAAGGTTTTATGAAAGGATGATGAGGAAATAAAGAATTGGCAAATTTTACACTCTGACACAGAAAAAAGAACTGTCAGAGAAAGCTGAATGTAATAGGGATGTGGAGATACAGAGATAATTTTCCTGAAACTCTTTGGGATGCTAATGACAAAGCTTTTGAAAACCAGTACTGTCTGAAAACTGGACCAACCAAGACAAGAAGTCTCTTTTGCTGTACCTAACTTTTGATCTCCACCCATAATCCATTCTCTTTTTATCATTCTTTGTTTCTGTTTCCTCCGTTTTTTGTCTTGTCAGGACACTCAGGTTTTTTTGAAGTATTTTTGCCAACTGAGATACAGAATGGGAGAAGAGCAATGTAGAGTAGAAGAACACTGTATAACAAAATAAACTATTTAAAGACATTTATTATGTTAAAACATAACAAAACCTATGCTGAGATCAGAATTAGACTATATTTTGTCCCTGCAAAAAGGAATTTGAGCCATTAGAGGAATATGCTAACATCTCTCACTTTTGAGAGCTTGTAAGACAAGACATAATTTGTGTGCCTGAGATTATCTATTTTTAACTTGTCCTCTCAAAGCATAAGTCTCCAAGCTTTGAGTATTTCCTAAATGTGTATACCTGAAAATTCCACTAATGGAATACTTCATATGAAGAATAAAAAAATCTTCAAGCAGAATGTCTAAAATCTTAATCAACTCACAACAGGTAGCAATAGACAACCTCGTAACAAATAGGCACAAAAATATTTAAACTAATATAAAGATCATATGTGTGTTTCTGCACATTACTGAAGATTCAATCTGAGCAACTGCTGAGATGAGAGCAGTGAAAATGAACTCAGTAGGACATGGGCTTTATTGTACTCCTCAGTGCAGAGGTGTGGCTGTGACCACACTGAGATTTGAGGGGATGCCAGCACATGCCACTCACAAGCGTAAGAAAAGTGCTCAGCCAAGAGTTAAAATTTGTATGGTAAACAGTGGAAGAATGAGAATTTTGAGAGACTACAAGTGAATAATGCTACTTGTTTCTTTTAACCAAAATACCATGCTAACATTGCTCTTAAACTGTTCTAAAATTACATGGAACCAGACTTAATAAAATTCCAAGAAACACAACACAATGTCTAGATTAACTACTGTAACAGAATACGCTAGGTAATAGATATTACTATAATTACTTCACTTTAAAACACCTTCTAATTTGTAAGGTAGTGAAAGCTACATAGCTAAAAAACCCACTTGTTTTGATCAAAGATGATGCTAATTTTGTTTCTTGTTAGCTATGTGCTCTAGTCACATTTATATTGGAGAAAAGTAACTTGGCAGTAGCAGCCAGCATGGATTTCTAAAACATAGTTTTGTCTTCTACCTGCAACATCCCCAAAACATTGCTGGCATAGCCCATTCAAAGGATAAAATGAATCAGAATATAGCCAACTACCTTAACAAAGCCCATTGAACAGCAGTAGGCACTCAAGTGCTGTCAATTTAATTTATACATACTGTCTTGAAATATAGTATCTTTGCATTTCAATGAAAGAAGTAGAAGTACACAATGCCATCATCTCTCTACCACAGGAAAATTTTACGGGAACTTTCTTCTCACATTTCTACAAGTCTAAGCTGCTCTGAGGAGCTTTTTGCCAGAAACTAAAGGAGAGTGAATGAGGAATTCAGCCTCCAGTCAATATTTCATAATGTGCTAAATATATTTAAGCTGATACTATTCTGACTTGTATAGAATCTTTAATTTTTGAGCTGTTAATTTTAATTGCCCTATATATTTCTGTGCTTATGTTTAGTTTGCAGAAGAAATGACAGACTCCCTATCTTAGCTTGCATAAATAAAACGCAAGCATTTTCTATGCTGATTACTGCATAGAAGCAGATTTATACTGGATACACTTTATCTTTCTTTAAATAACACACAGAACAATTATACATACAAAGATAATCCCAAATAGAAGAAAAATTATATACATGATTGAACTGGTTGTTACTACAGAATTACAGCCCAGATGATGCTTTCATGCTTTACTGAGCCAAATGGAAGACACGCGGTAAAATGCAGTCCGTGTATTGGATACAACCCACACCATGAGATTTATGAATTTATACAAATCAGGAGCATTACTACAGAGAATGCAAAGAACATGCATATCTGTCATAGAAAAGGATACTACGTGTGCTTGAGATGCCAGGAGAACAAAGGTCTGTGATGCAGAAACCTTATTTCTTTATCTGAATATTATTTCAAATTGAATGACAATGTTCTGGAGCATCAGACATGAGTGTTATGATATGACTAACAGTGACTTTTCATACTATAGCTGTCACACCAATAACTAAGAACATTCTATTGTAATGTTAGTGTAGTGTAAATTTTCATCATGAATGCAACTGAACTAAAGTCTCATCAACATGCTCATTCACTCATTTTTAAGTGAAATTTCCCGATCTTAAAAGAGTGATGAGTGAGGAAGAGGGGAGATAGAGAACTTCTGTCTCCAATGTTGTAAATATGGTTTCTTTAAATGCTAAAGCCCTCACTAAAACATAGTTCTTAATAACTAAAGCAACAATAAAAGAGATTGTAAAAACATCAAAACTCTAAAATAAACAAGATACTATTTTAGTTCTATGAGTACAATCATAATCAGCGTATGACTCAAGAGTATTGGAATAAATATACTGAAAAGAAACATGGCACAAGAATACCTTCTGAATGCAGGAGCTACTTGCAGAACACAGACCGCCCATCACAAATGGCACACACGCTCCAACTTTCTCAAACACTGTGTCAGCTCATCTGAGTGACAGTTGTTTGTACTGACTAGAAAACGTGACCCTAATTTACTTTGATGCAAAGGTCCAAGAAAACGCACATTCTCATCTCTGTTAAGACAACCTACCGTTATTTTAAGTGAAGCCCCCATCAGAGCATACTTACCTAAAAATGATTTTGTTAGCCTAGATGACATTATAGAGGACTTTTGACAAGATGTTTTATATGAACCTGTAATATATCTGACTTGTCTCTATCCCCAGTGCTTTCCAATAAACATACTTTAAAAAAAGAAAAAAAAGAAAACACACTTAAGTAAGATCAATGCAAATATAAGACCTATACTGTCTGCCCATTTTAAGTCAAGATTTCAGTAGGACAGCGTATGAAAACAAGTTTACAAAAATTAGATTCCTAAGAGTGCAGTTTTAAAAGCAGTCAAGGCATTGGTTCATTTCTGAAAAAAAAAAAAAAAAAAAAAACCCCCCCCCCACACAAACCAAACAAAAAAAAACACAAAAAACACC
>VZTS01016656.1:20423-34076 GCA_013400795.1 Pluvianellus socialis
AGAGAGTTATGAAAGGGAGACAAACTGGCAGCATCTCATCCACACCGTCCATAAGCCATTCCAAAAGAAAACTCAAATGTAGTTTTGGAATAACGTCAGAGAAAATGAGTCCATTCAGTCCAGAACGCAGCCCACAAGGAAGTAACACAGATACAGCGTGGATAATCAGAAAAACAGGTTTAAATTAATTGACAGAACAGACTAATTTTTGACGGCAATTGCTCAGAGGGGTCTCTACTTCAAGAGATTGTCTCTCCCATTAGAATGAAAACCAGATGGGTAATTTATTATTCATATTCCAAACACTATTAGTAACACACATTTGCTGATAAACAAGCATGCAATTCTCTACCATGCTTTCACTGTCAGAAAGCGTTCCTTGTATCTGTTGGAGACACTAGGTATATTCATTGTCTCAGGTTTTTTACGGTCCTCCTTTCAGCACATTAACATTCAACTTACTGTAATTAGTATCTTTTTTGAATTACACTCCTGCTTTCCAAATTAAAGGCCAACGCGCTCCTCTGATTGACAGGCTAAATTATTTTATTTCTTTGCCTTTTTGGACAAGCTGGTAAAAGCATTTTTCTTGGGACAAAGAGGGTTTTTTTTTCAGTTATCTTTTTTTTTTTTTTAATCTTCAGCATGACTTTTTGTTTCTAAAAGGAAGGAAATGCTCTCTGAAGCGCACCACTTTATGCTTTTTAGTTTAACGACACAAACATCTTCTGAAGTATGGAAGTGTAAACTCATTAGTAGCATTTAAGTTCTCTCTGTTGCAGAAGCCTGGAGGAAAGAAACCTTAATACAGACTATCTGATTCTAGCACTGAAGTTTACATCTTAAACCAAATTATAACATCCAATTATATGCAATCTTTATATCTGAAGTTTGGATTTCTCTCTCTTCATTCGAAAGAGGGTTGATCTTAATTGGCTTTATGCCTTTCCACCTCTGTCATGACTTATTTTTGCTTTAAAAGGTGAGAGGCTGAAAAGTGTTGTTTCAAGGTAGGTTTGGAGACCATAAACAAGTCTTTATGAATGTAATAAATATATTTACTAGGAAAGGTGTCTATAAGCAATATAATAAAGCAGTATCCTAATGCAGACAAGACTAATATATTTATACAAAAATTAATTAAAAATACCATATTCAAATAATAAACCTAATTAACTTCCCCTAGTAGTCATAAGCAATCCATCATAGAGTGGAAAAAAATAACTAGCCTATGGATATATTACAAAATAATTTGATTGAAGAATTCTAGAGTTCATGTTTACTTTCAGGTTTCGGATACACAGGTTCTCACAGAGTAGCAAATAAACAGTTACAATACTATAGCAGGAGAATACAATATAAAATGTGTCCCTGTTTAACTCTGTACAATGTTATTATATAACACTGTTATTTGTGAAAAATGCATTAATTATGCAGCACACATATTGTAGAAGAAGAAATCAAATGAGAAGAAATGGTGTGCACAGTTAAACTAAAATAAATGTATACGTGAAGAGCTACTGAAGTAAAGTTCTATGAAGAAACCTCCTCTAAGTTGCCGTAACACAGAAGTCATAAAAATTCACTTGAGTAAGTTTATCTATTGAGAGAAAAACCACATAAAACCAAAAATATACATCATCCATACATCAGATGTAGATTTGTCTGAAAGATCACAGCAGAATTTATCTGAAAGAGAAATCCTGCTCTGTACCTAATGTCTGATCATTTCCCCTTATACCTATAAGTAAATCCCTCCTGGACTTCATTTAATGTCTTAAAGAAAAGAGGACAGATAGATGCATTACGTCTAGAAAACAAATGAAAGATAAAGAAACTTTTGTTTGGAACTCCATCTCCCACAGCCACTGCAGCAAATAGAATTTTTTTTCTATTTGAATTACCACTTTATCTGATTTATACTTACCTTTTGCTTTAATCACTCCTTGAAGCATTTTTTTAAAAAAAAATACCTCAGCAAATACTCAGCTAAAATTTGACATAACATCATAGTAACTGCAAAAATATCTACAATATTTATGATTTCTGGCAAGAATCTTCCCAAATCTTTAACACTTAGTAAAGTAACTGGGCACTGCAGTGTACCTTCTATATCAATAAATGATTCAGAAACAGATGGTATAAGTTCCATAAACATTTCACACAAAAAAAGTCATGCCAATGTTTTTCTTTATAAGGAAAAGCCAGCATTAGGCAACCCTGGATGCTAACTTTAGCAGCATTATTTTGCAGAAAAACAACCTTTAAGAAAAGTAGATTTTGTGTCATTTTCAGCATGATGGACCAAAGGTCACCTTGTATTGTACGTGGTTATTCAAGACAGCTGTCTGTTGAGCTGACTTGTAAATGCCTGTGCATCACGTCAGAATATTTAGCACACTGTGACCTTCATGGTCATCTTTTCCATTCTCTCCCATCACTTTCCCCCACGTGAGGCATATGAGAAATGGGAACACCAGTAACACTCCTCCATGCCATTGTTAATTCAGAATCCTAGACGCTGTTTTTTCACTCAGCAAAAAGGATTTCCTATAAATTCTTTGATGACAAACTGTATGGAAATACGTACTATGAGGGTAGGAAGATATAAGTGAAACCTGCACTGTGAAGATAGGTAAAAAAAAGAGCTAAGAAAGTCACCAGTACTGTGAGGATGAGAACCTCCCAGGGCAGGTCTCTGCCAGAACTCCAAAAGTCACCATACCAGTCAGGACTTGCAAGGAGTCACATGAGCCCAACCATGCAAAGTGGTCACAACATAGCCATTATGTCTAACATCTCCACTCCTAGATAGAGCTGTGGAAGACCATGGCTTTTCTTCCAAGACTGCAGGAAGCTTCTAACGCCATCTGTACCGATAAAGCTTAAGGCTAGTACCTGCATAGAGCAATAAGCAGTACTCAAACTTGCATGGATAAGATATGACAATACTTTTGGGCACAAATGAAAAGGGCAACAGCCTCGTGGATTCCCTGGGGCCTTCACGAGCCAAGTCCCACTTCTGCATCAATTCCCACTCTTCCACTGGGCCAGAGGTCAGGTCTTTGCTAAGAAAGGCAATGATTAAACCAAGCAGAACATTTACGCAGCTAGGTAGCCACTACTGTTCTACTGCTATTCCCCTGCCAATGCCTGGACTTGAGCTTGAAGCAGTCTACAAGCCTGTCTCCTCCCACACCAGGTCCTGCACACTCATCCACACAGCTATGGGCTGCAAAAGAAGTGGAATGCAAAAGGCCTCACCAGTCCCTACAGTCAAAGGTCCGTATGCTTCCTAAACTCCAAGTAAAATGGTATAATAAAACATATTCAAATATGCCCTTAAAAAGGCCACCTTGGCAAAAAAAAAAAAGAACAACCCAAGCTTCTAGTAGTCCAGAAAGTCAAATAAAACACATTCAACCACAAGCATGTACATGGAAATCATTAGAGTAAAAGACAAGAGAGGAAGCACAAAGAGCCCAAGCGTCACAGCCATACAAGCATCTCTCGCAAGATGTCCAGAGCAGCAGCATAGCCAGCTTATCCCTTCCCTGCTCTGAGGCCTGAAGCCAAATTCCGGAAGAAAAGAGCTTCCTCTTTGTCTATAATCCTCAGGTTACCTTCTAGGGCTCACCGATCCTTTACAAGGATCTTGAACACCAGGAACACTTTACGAAGAAGCATTCAGTGGAACCTTAGTGGGTGCACGCACGGCTCACAATTCTACCCCTCTACTTCAGGCAATAATATTAATTTCTGATCCATAAATAACAAAAAACATTCATAAGAATAAATGTTCCAGTGTAAAATACCCATTTTAATAAGCTTTTTCTGTCCACCGTTTACATAAAATAAGGCAACTGCTAGACTTAGATGAAAAAGAACATTTCACACATTAAAAATAGGAGATATTTTATATGAATAAAATTTATTTTTCATTCTAATTAAAATGTAAATCTTTTAATAGGCTCACTTACTGGATGTTTGGCTGAAAGTCTGCCAGTCACAGTTCCTGTCTGATTCCATGTAGAGGAAATAAATCCCTGTAGTCAAGTAAAGTAAAAATCCCCAAAAAGAAAAGGATGAAGACATACAACTAAGTTTTATTTAATGTAAGTATCAGTATCAGCAATAAAAACTCACTAAAATTAGGACTACAAAATCAACAAGAAATACTTTCCAGTTTTCCATATATAAAAAGTCTTAAACTGTAAACACTGCAATCATTTCACATCCTTTTAGGATTTATTTGAAATAGTATTTATTTCACGGGCTACTTTTTATATGTCTACCTTTCTCATGCACGTTCGAAGTCCATCCACATAAGTTGATTTCATCTTATGAACCTAAATTGCATTAAAGTTTAGATAAGCTTATTTATAAAAACAAGAGATTTTTCAAATTAAAGATCTTACTTCCCAAATGCATATTAACTTGTTTTGTAGACTTTTTTTAAAAGACAGGTTTATTTTAGTAAATAATGTATGTATAGTCACTAATAACTTGACCTATTAGCATAAGTTAGGTAAGTGCTGGGTTATACCCTAAAACCAGGTCTTTCCAGATCCTAGTAAATGAACTACTGGAATTTATTCTTTTACAATCTATATCCCCAGGTCAAAAAACTACACAAAAAAGCCACACACACACAAAAAAAACCACCACCACAAAACCACAAACAAACCCATGCTGTTTGTTGTTTAAATCTTGGAAACTTGTACAATGAAAACTCAAACATTAAGTGTGAGAGCACACTAACTAGGTCATTCTGGATTTTCAGGAGGCTCATCACCTAAAAAACCCCATAACTAGTTATCTCCTTCACTTTCTGCAGAGTATTTTTTCAGAACTCAAAAAATATGTGTTTTGCCCTAGGAGTGGTGCTTTATAGCACTGGACAAATTTAACAGTGAAGTTTTCCAATTGTTTTTGCAACAGAATTGTTTGCTAGGTATAATCTAACATAGTGCAAAACAGAAGTATAAACATTAAATTTAAAAACTCTTAAGAATACCTACAAGTTCAAAAATTAAATGAATGTTTGAATGAACTTACGTTAAAGCCAACTTACTTATTTTTTTAACTGTGAATATGTTCTCTTTCTTGCTATTTTTGATTCAGTGCAACTACATTCTGTGAAAAATATCAGCTCACCTGACGGTATTCTAAAATTATCTTAGGCAAAGGATGAAGGTCTTGCAACTTATTTAGCTGTAAAATAAAGAATGTGAATTACTGGTATACTTTTCTGTTACGTTATATTAATTTACAGTCTTAACAGACTAAGTTTTGGAGGAACAAATTTTCTCGCCAAGCTGAATGGACACTATACTGCCTAAAGAATAATGTCCTTCAAGCAGTCTCACCCTAGGCCTAAGGAAGCCTTCGCTCTTTCCTGCCTTCAGCAGGAGGGCTGGAGATTACCTCTTCCCATTTAATTTCCCTTCCTGTCCCAGACAGAGACAAAAAGACATGCAGATATAGAAACTTCTCCACAACAGCTTTGAAAACACCAGGACATAGAGTGGAGGGGTCACTTAAGGTCCTTTATTTTTAATACTAGACAGCATCAATACAAGGGAGAACATGATAAAAGTCTACAAAATAATACATATATACAGACATATATATTTATATACACACACACGAAATCCAACAGGAGAATTTCTCTTTTTTGTCCCCTAGTACAAGTTCCCAAAATAGAGATTGGATATTTAGAAGTGCAACAAAAATATCTGGAACTACAATAGTTCAGGGTGAAAAATAGATGCAACCATATCAGAATAGAGATTTAAAAGCTTAAGTTTTTTTTCTTGCTACCAGAGAAGGACAACATATTAATTATCTAGTATTTATCTATTGGAAGGTTTCAGCCTATCTTTCTCTAAACAACGAAGTCTCAGCAGTTGCTGGAAAGAGATATTGGACTAGCTAAAAGCATTGCTTTGATTACTGCAACAAATAAGTTCCCACAAAAAGATGATATGCATCTTAGTTCACTGATCCCACCCATTTCCCAAGGCTCTCTGTCACTCTCTAACACTACATACCTGATCTATGAAACCTTCTCCTTGAGTAGTGTGTGGTTTTTATGGTTATACTGTTGCCATAACCTCAGAGATCGTATCTGGTAGTTCAGACACTTAGCCCAACAGTTGGATTTCCTCTTTCACACAAGTGTAACATGTACTACCTTTCTACCACCCCCAGAGGTGTCTACTCTCACCAATAAGTTGTGTACTTTAATTTGACTCCCATATAAACCTGTGCAATGCAATTTCAGAACCAAATCTGAAACAGAGGCAGCTACACAGAGGCTTCTTCTCTTCCAAGAAGGAATTCCATTACTATTATTACCTTAACAAAATGATATATTAATGATCTGGACAAGGAGATCAAGTGCACCCTCAGTAAGTTTGCAGATGACGCCAAGTTAGGTGGGAGTGTGGATCTGCATGAGGGTGGGATGACCCTACAAAGCGATCTGCACAGGCTGGATCAATGGGCCAAGGCCAACGGTATGACGTTCAACAAGGCCAAGTGCCAGGAACTGCATTTGGGTCACAACAACCCCAGGCAGCGCTACCGGCTTGGGGAGGAGTGGCTGGAAAGCTGCCTGGTGGAAAAGGACCTGGGGGTGTTGGTTGACAACCAGCTGAATATGAGTCAGCAGTGTGCCCAGGTAGCCAAGAAGGCCAACAGCATCCTGGCTTGTATCAGGAATAGTGTGGCCAGCAGGAGCAGGGAAGCGATTGTCCCCCTGTACTTGGCACTGGTGAAGCCCCAACTCAAATACTGTGTTCAGTTTTGGGCCCCTCTTAGCAACAAAGACATTGAGGTGCTGGAGTGAGTCCAGAGAAGAGCAACGAAGCTGGTGAGGGGTCTGGAGCACAAGTCTTATGAGGAGCGGCTGAGGGAACTGGGGTTGCTTAGCCTGGAGAAAAGGAGGCTGAGGGGGGAGACCTTATCACTCTCTACAAATAGCTGAAAGGAGGTTGTAGCGAGGTGGGGGTCAGTCTCTTTTCCCTAGTAGCAAGTGATAGCACAAGAGGAAGTGGTCTCAAGTTGTGGCAGGGGAGGTTTAGATTGGATATTAGGAAAACTTTATTCACCAAAAGTGTTATCAAACATTGTAACAGGCTGCCCAGGTTGCGTCACCATCCCTGGAGGTATAGATGTGGCACTCAGGGACATGGTTTAGTGGTAGTTGTGGCGGTGTTAGGTTTACAGTTGGACTCAATGATCTTAAAGGTCTTTTCCAACCTAAATGATTCTATGATTCTATGAAAAGGGGCATCCACATTGGCCTCAAGTTACCAAAAAGTCTGCAGTTTGGTCTTGACTTCATCATTTTTAGACAAATGTTTTTGACAGTTTGAACTTGTGTGTGATCACAGATGAATGTCTGCATTGCTGAAAATTATCTGCTCCTAAAAGAATAAAAGAACTAAAAGAATAAAGAACTAAAAGAACTGGAGAAGCTTCATGCACATGCTATTTATGGCACTGAATCTGAAGATACATTTGATCTCTTGTACAGGTGTCTCAAAATATCTATACTGTTTGGTCATTATTGCTCCAAGGGAATTGCTCCAAGATTCTATCAAGATCCTGCAGATCTGACTCCAAATGCAACCACTCTCACTGAAGACGAGCATCTCCACAGAGGGAAAAAAAAGCCTGAGTAAAATTTGTGCACACAAGTAAACACTGGACCATATGACGAAAGTGACAAGTCCTGATTCAAACCACAATTATCAAATAATTTCCTATACACCTCTTTACCTAGCATGAATGAATCAGTTAAGCGTCCATAAAAAGATGACAATATGGTTTGAGCCCAAGTCTCCTGAGAGCAGAAAGCCTGGGTTGCTGTTTTCTTCACCAACAGATTTTACATTAATGTTCTTTTCTTTCACCAGCAGTCTCTTATACCAAACCAGTCAGTCATACTGAGCTACCAAAATCTGACCAGTAAGAAAGTCTCCCTCCTTTGAGGAAGATGGTCATACATGCATGCTGGTACTAAAAAGTTTTTAATCCTGGTTTATAGCTAAATTTAGCTTAGGTAGCTAGTTTGGTTTTCCCCATCGTGGACTGCAACTTTCATTTCTGGCACAATTACATGTAGTGTAATCAGTGCAATACAAAAATAAATCAAGATTGTGAGCAAGCTTTAGACAAGTGACTATTTCATGGGAATATAACTTACAAGTTTTGCTAAATCATGCAGATGATTTTAAAACCCCTCCCCATCTCACCACAACTTCTGAGGTGGACACAAGTTGTTGCATTTCAGTTCTGTGAACCTTGTCACACAGTGCATGCAGTTTTAACTTTTCAAATAGTACCTACAGTAAGAAAAAACACATAAAAGAAATGTTTCAGTGTGAAACAGAAAGGAAAACTATTTGGTGCTAGAACTTAAGTCTAGAAAACAGATTTCAAGGGAATTAGTTCTCTTTGCTATGTTATGCTCTAACACAGAATTGAAAAGATCAAATCTTTATTTCTGAGCTATCGAAAAAGTAGCATATTTACTAAAATTAAATGCATGATTTATGTAAATACATTAAAATACAGAGTATCCAACATTACCAGATTTATGAACTGATATATCCTCCATTAAAATCAGAAAATAAGATAATTAAAGAAAAAAATGCTGAAGTTTTAAGGAGAATTTTATATGCTTTATAATTCTTCTGTACCAATAACAATTTACAGAACTTACAATTTACATAATAATAGTAGTACAAATATTACCTCTCTGAGTTGACTACTGCTCGTCAAAAGGAATTGTTCTCCAGCAACTTGATAAGCTTCCTGTTCAAGCTCTTTGAGTCGCAACTGTAAATTAGTACATCAGAATTATTCTGTTTACAATATTATTTTCTTCAATATCTGCTCCTTCCTAAGTTAACAAATATATTGGACTTCTATTTAAAAATAGGGTACTTCATAATGCGTAATCATTGCTGCCTATTAACATTTGGTTTAGTAGATTGCTTATATACTCTTTAATCTCTGTTTCTTCATGATCTGGGAAGGGGATTTATTGCAGTAAAAAGGACCAAGATTTGTAGGAAAATAATTTAGGTTAGGGAAGACTATAGACATCTGTGAGAAACAGAGCCATGCCAATCATTCTGATAAATTAACAATCTGACAGACCACTATGGTTAGTACCCACAACATCTAGTCAGATTTTATGCTATAAAATAGGATTCTCTTGTAGCTATTTTTATCAATGGGGAAATGACAAACTTAGAACTCTCAAAAAAATGTAATATGTAAAAAGGGTTTTATTTACAAAGACAGAGGTAGAAATAGTTATCCCTATCTCTTCTAGGAAGATGATTACTTATAAATGTAGGTTCAGAAAAAGTCATTACAACTTCAGCTCTGCAACACATAACCCAAAAAGACCTGTGCATTTTGCAAAGCATTGTCAGTTCTGGGACAAGGCTAATGAAGCAAATGTTTCTTGTTTGCTTCCCTAAATAAATGTGGAAGTATCCTAAAATGTAAATATCATTAGTTATATTTATAATAATATAAATACTAGAAACCCCAAACTCATGTAAAACATGACAAAACAAGAAGATTCCTCCTCTTTTTAATCAGTTGTCCTCAGTAAAAGCAGAAAGATGATAGTATACAATTTCCAAAAGAAAACATAAAGACAAAATTTACCCCCAGAATCTCAGATGTTTTTTTCAGTTCTTGTTTGTTCACAAGTATTTGGTGTGTTTCCATTACTGTAAAGACAATTACATACTAAGAACACTTCAAACTGACAATTTTGATCTTACATGCTTCTTAGACTGTAAAATGGAAACCCAAACTGACATCGCT
Source organism: Pluvianellus socialis (assembly GCA_013400795.1). Taxonomy (NCBI): domain Eukaryota; kingdom Metazoa; phylum Chordata; class Aves; order Charadriiformes; family Charadriidae; genus Pluvianellus; species Pluvianellus socialis. Next base: position 30,282 of record VZTS01016656.1, read on the forward strand.
GTTACAAGGCTAAGATATTTAATATTCTGAGGTATAACATTTTACCTGAGCATACTCAGCAGCTGTGTGAACATAGGGAAGATTCATATTTTGAACTGAACTTTCATACCTGCCAGAATTTTGAGAAGTGGAAGCTCTAATGTGCAAAATAACTTCCACAAACCTTGAACCTGTAAAGCAAGATACAAATAAATGCTTCAGTATCACTCAATTTTATCTTAAAACATATAGCAGTGGATCTATTTTCCAGTAAGCAATATTTCACTCTCTGTATATGTACATGACAACACCATTTGTGGAATGAAATACTATTTAGTGTGAATTATAGTATCAACATACCACGGTCCATTATCACTTCATTTTGTGGGGAATAGTAATAAATTTTGTAACAGTAATCATTTTGTACAGGAATAGTAATAAAGAAATATACATGTCTCATTTTTCTAAACAGTTCATTTTTAGAGCAAGCTCCATTGCAACAGGACACACAGTTACCCCTTTTTCTTTATTCACTTGAACAATTAAGCAATCATTCAGAATTCACAATTTTGTTTCCATTAGGAAGACAATAAAAGATGATGGAGTTACGTATCCAATTTAGTTACAAAGAACAGGAAGTTTTTTTTTCTCTAACTACTGAAGCAATCAGACAGCAACACTTGTCTAAAAACTCCTCCTGTAGACTGGCTCTCAATATTTCTGTGCTTTCATGTTGCTCTGTTACCTTCCTTCACAGATTATTTCATCATACTGTTAGGCTACTTAGCTGTCCAGATTAATATAGTTCCTACACTTGCAACCATCAGTTTCAAGAAAAACCCCTAGGATCCTATGATGTACCCTCCACCAGAACCTGAGCATGTCCCGAAGTTCCGACGCTTTTACAAGTATATGATTATAGGGAGAAAACAAACACAGAAAACCACTAAAAGGCTTCTTGAGATGCATTCTGAACTGCAGGAAGTGCTAAAATAGGATTAAATAGTTCACTTGGAGGAAGGCACCTGCAACAATCATCTAGTCCAACTGCCCAACCACTTCAGGGCTGACCAGAAGTTAAAGCATATTATTCACAGCATTATCCACGTCTCAAACACCAACAAGCCTGGGGCATTGACCACCTCTCTAGGAAGCCTGTTCCAGTGTTTGACCAGTATTTGGGTAATACAACCTGGAGCAATAAATATGCTGAGTTTTTTTGTACTGAAGGAATACATCAAAAAAACCCAACTACACTCTATTTTAACTCTGTTAGCACTTTAAAGTTGTTCTATACAGCTTTAAAATACCAAAAGAAAAGTCACAATATTTTGAACATTTCCTGTTCTTAGAATCTTCATTTAAATATTTAGTTACTGCTGCAGAGGAAAAGTTTCTTCTAAAGATTAACCTTCAGACTAATCATGTTCTCATTCTGGAAAAAATGACAAATCTGATGGAAAACTTTATTTTAAATGTTAACCATCATTGTAAACCAGTAAGATTTAAGCCTTCAATTTAACTCAAGTAGAGATTCTGATTTGAATGAGAAGCACATCACTGACTCTCTTTAATTCATGGTAATACCTCAGAAGTTATATCTGAGTAATTACGTTTTATATCTTACCTGTAAGTCATGAGCAAGGTCCATCATTACATTATAAAGCTTCTCCAAGTTCACGCCTAAGTTTTGACACTGATATAAATAAATTAAAAAAACCCAAATGAGTATTAATGCTAACAAAAATATTTAGAACTCTATCTATTTTAAAAGGGATTAAACTATAGAAATATATTTTTCTGCATGTATCCTGTTATATTTAGCATTTTAGAAATATTCTTAGACCTCCGACAAATACAGTTAATGAACAGAGCAGTACAGATCATGAATAGTCGAGATTTTACCTGTTCCTTTATTTACATTTTGCATAGCTCAAGCATGGAGAAATAGTATCACTATGCTGCCTTTGATATTCAAGTCAGAATTCTATTACTACTTCTAAAATGAGGAACAACACCTTGTAATTTGCCTTCTCCTATCAGTAGTGCTACTCTTCTGTGCCTGAACTATTCACTTGCTTTCCTTCTGTTCAGAGGTGTTCTGTACAGAGCCATGCCACCTTAGTCAGTTGGCTAGAAGACCATTTTGAAATGCATATAGACACAGAGAATACGATTTTTAGCTCCGAGAACACAATCACTAAAAATAAACTTAATGTCAACCAATTAAATTTATTATCACGGTAATACATAAAATGTAAACAATGAAGTGCTACTTTTTATTCCTAAATTCCTATAAGGGAAGCTGAGAATGTAAAAAATGCTGCAGATGTAGATTTTCTTTCCTACACCCTGTATCTTCAACGATGGCTGAACAATCAAAATTATGGAATAAATTTGCATCCAAATCATCAAGTGCAAAAACACTGGTACTGTGTTTTTACTGTCCTGTAAAATTTCTGGACCACAAGCCATAGAACCTAGGAGAGCATTCCAGAGGACTTAAGTTACACACTTGTCTGTCCATATACCCTTCCCCAAGAATCACATACTGGTCCGTATTGAGGCAGGAAAATATTACATAAAATAAGAACTATCATAACATATACATTATGTAAACCAGTAAAATTAAACTGAGGGTCATTTTTGTAAAAAGAGGCATTTACTCTGTGTTGATAAATGCTTCTGCTGATATAGCTGAAGGATTTGTGCAACTGGGCCACAAAAGTTTAACATAGACATTAAGAAATTTCACACAGGCTAAAGAAGAGAACCAAAAAATAATAGTAAGTTTAGAAATATAACCTACAGAGAAAGAGATGAATCATGTTTATTTAGTTGAGAAGAATAAGTTGAAGGAGGAGGATATAATAGTTTTTATAAAGAGACTCATATATCAATTGTTTTCTTGTACAGTAGGTATAGAACAATTGGCTTAATAGAACATCTTAATGTGCAGACTACAAATCTTTTTCACAAAGTTAGACTAGCATCTCTAAGGACAGTCCGGGGTTAGACTGCTTCAGAAGTATGCTTAACATTTTCTTATTTATCTCAAGAATGCAGGTTTTATTGCTAACCACATAAAAAAACCCCATACATATCAGGTTTTAATCCCATTTCCTCCTAGTTTCATGAAATTACTTTCAGTTTCAGTACTGCAGAATTTGCCCAATAGTACCACTGCAGTCACTTTATCCACTGCCTTCATAATAATTTAGACAACCGCTAGTATATTGCCGTTCAGCCTTTCTGTCTCCAACTTAAATAACCCCGATTTTTTCCACATTTTCCTTGCAAAGCAGCTGTTCCATCCTCTGAAAGGATATTTCAGTTGCTGCTCTATGCACCTTTTAGAAGCCCACTGTGCCTTCTTGAAATCCAGAGACCAAAACTGCACAGTCTTCAAGACACGGGTGCACCAAGGATTTCTGTGGCAAAAAAAAAATCACGTCCCTTTTCTTCTTTTCAACACCTTTCCTCACGGTGCCTATGTCTTGTTGGCTTTTCAGCTACTGCTACACATTGAACCAACATAAAACTAGCAACAATAATTCCAAGATCTCTGTGTAAATTGAAACTATTCTGGATGTATTACTTTCAATTTGCCTATGTGGAAGCTCATCTGCTGTTTTTATGTCCACTCAACTTATTGAAATCCTCTGCAGTTCCATAACCTAAGCTCAGCATTTGATTACCCAAAAAGATACATGTGATATTCATTTGACATCAGGCATTATTTTAATAAGGGTAACTAAGAAAGATTCCAGTATAGTTCTGGTTTTATATAATAAATGGGAAGGAAAAACAAACAAA